>BQNB010019118.1:3925-57492 GCA_026074375.1 Tanacetum coccineum
GGGGAAACGGCCGGAAAAGACAAGCCCCTAGCCATCTTGATGATTCAACCATGGGAGAAGGTAGCAAAGCAAAGGGTCACCCAGAGTTTCTCTCTAGAGACAACAATCTCTTTTCCATCTTTAGGAGAGAAAGACGGAACGGAAGGACCAATGATCATCGAAGCTAAAATAGGAGGGCACTTCGTACACCGGATGGTATTAGCCTTCAAACATCATAATTAATACAAGCATAATGGCTTAGCCAAGGTAAACTAACCGAGTTAACGAATGATACAAAAAACTTAACGATTACAAAAGTATAAGAAATTACACGTTGTTTATATGGATTGGAATGCGTTGCGAGACTTTTTCTGCTCTTTTCTCCTTTGAAAATCAACTTTTATGGTTTAGGTATCGAGAATATGATTTAGCACACTTAAAACTCCTTTTTGAGTTTTATATTTATAGGGTCTGTAGTCGGTGTTGATACGACGTATCCAAGGTATTGGATATGGCGTATTGGGGTTTCTTGGTGTAGGGATCACGTTTGATATCTTCCAGAATATTCACATTCTATATCTCTAATACGTCGTATTGGTCTTCTCTGGATACGTCGTATTGATCTTGTTTCCTTTGTGGTCTTTGGTGAGTGCAGGTACGAATACGCCGTATCTTCCTTGATGGATACGACGTATTGGTTGTCAGAATAGTAGTCTTTAAAATATCTTCGTTTAAGCTCCAGAATGCGCGCCTTTTGCTAATATTCACCAAGTACTCCATAATTACTGCAATTTTCAAATTCAAACGATTAAGTAACAATTCTTTGCAATAATTATACACAATGGGTTAATTACATGAGATAAATGATGCTATAAAATAGACGTTATTTGATGTCATTAATATCCCCCCACTTGAATCCTACTTGTACTCAAGTAGCCTTTAGAAGTTTATAAAAATGTATCCCTAAGGATATTTTCCGTTTAAAGCATTTATTTGATCTATTACAAGTACACAACAAAACACCTCACGAAATAGGAAGATGAAAACACTCAAATCACTCAACTAATCTATGTGGTAACATGTAACTAATTCGCTCAATTGCTTGATAAATGCTAAATTGTATATTGAAATTACCCGGGATTTTGCCAAATAAAAGCCAAAATAATGCCAAAAGAATAGAAAAGGTGTGCTTTTATGTCTAATTGTGCAGGAAAGGATTGATAGGACAAAAAGAAGCAAAAACAGTCAAAAAACCGACAAGAAACGAAAGAGACAAGAAAAAGAGTGAAGAATCAGCCAAAGATCAAAGCCGGATCAGCCCGACACAGATCACATCTCATCGAGTTTAACCTAGGGTGAGGTGAAGATTGATATCGGGTATGGGTCTTCCAACTTTCACCATAGTAATAAAACCAACAAGGCAGTTGTGACATGCATAACTTGGCCGTTAACGACAGAACTAGACTATGCACGCTCGTACAAATCTCATTCGCGTAAAACCCATGGTTAATGATTAGGTAAAGAGAAATAAAATTGTTTGTTTAAATTAAAAAATTACGAAAAAATAAAAAAATTGATTAGGTCTAGATACAAGTTTCTAGAAACTTTTTTTCCGCCCGTTCCAAGAAAAAGACGAACTATCTAACAATGTTTTGTCATTAGATAAAAAACAACAACTAAGTTGCGTTCCCGTAACGGTCAACTTTCTAATCATCCCATACTTTACATACTTTACAAGGCAAGTGGCGATATCTTCCACTTTATACAATACTCTACATCATCGATTTGTATCAAGAATAATCGATCCTTTCGTGTAATTCCTTCGGTAGTTGCGAAACGATTATCTTCAAACTTTCCTTCTCTTTTTTGTTGCGATTTTTCTATTTTTTTCGATTTTTTCTTTCACTAACACTATACTACGAAACTCGGAGTAGTTTCACCATCTTCACGATCATAATAATTTCAAATAATTCCTTCGATAATTCCTTCATTCTTCGAACGTACCATGGTAGTAAAAATACATAAGTTTTGACTATAATATACATTCCCATTTGCGATGTGCAAATTTCTTCCAACCGTACAAAAATTGAAAATTTTGACACAAGACTCCAGAAATACAAACTTTACACATTAAGCAACTAGCAACTGTAAAATAAACTTAATCTAACAGGGTAGGCTAAGGTGTAAAGGTGTAACGAAACAAATAATTGGTGTAGTTCCTAAAGGCTTGGCTCTACGGGTTGTTCTAGGGGTATCTTACTCTTAAAGTGAGAGTAAACAAATGGTTTATACGAGGGTTAACTAACCAATATAGTTAGTTAATAAGCAACATGTAAAGAAGTTTTGGGTGTAATCCTAAAATTTACCAATTTAACCAAGTTACTCCATCTAAATCCATAGTACTCATCATTGCGGTCTCGAGTGATATACCAAGCCAAGTTCTAAAGTCTACAACATCACTAGCACACTCATATTTTTATGGAATTTGGGTAAACATTTAGAAACGGAGAGGTTAAATCCTCATAATATCTAACAAGGGTTATTGTGTGCGGGTTATGTATCAAGTAATTTCACAAAAATATGCTTGAATTTTTTTAAAATTTAAGCATAATTTAAGCATTTTATTGTGAAAAATTAGGACAAGTAAACATTTCTAATTCTATCCCCCCACTTGAATAATACAACGTCCTCGTTGTATAGATAAAATATTAAATACGAGAATTAAAAAGAATTAGAATGAGAAACTCCCTTGATATTTTCTCGGTAGATTCTCCATGATGATTTATTGAACAAGAATTCGTGTTGAACAGTCATCTTGAGGTTTCAAGACTCCAATACTTCAAGATCTCCAGATTTGTAAATTCTCCACCAATATTCGTCGATAATTCTTTTACGAGGTCCTGTGTAAAATAGAAAAAACGTGCATTCCTATCTTGGTACCTACGGTTAATTTAAACTAAACTAAACAAACTAAATACGAGTCAGACTGACGAATACACCATATCATGTGCATGAATACGCCGTATTGCCAGAACTAACAATAATGTTTTTAAACTGCATAAAAAGTAAAGACTAATAACATGCAGACAATCAATACGCCGTATGGTATGGAGCGGATACGCCGTATTGATGTCTGGGAAGACAAACTTGATAAAAGTAAATAACATTCCGGGTTGTATCCCGGGAAGCACTTTTGTTTATAGCAAAGTCTTTAAGTTAGACTTTTCTTCAGCTTCTTTTCATCATATGCACGCTAATGTGCCCGCGTGTGAGCCATTCCTCCGTCTTCTCATCTCGAATGTAATCGGGTCCTAAGTTCAAGACTCCTTTGTAGAACCCCTTAAGCTTTTGGTATGGATGCGAGATTCTATTCTTCTTATCTTCATCACTTACTTTCAATAATGGTGGGATCTTGTTACATTGCTCATTATTGTGGTGTTTAAACCTCAGATGTGATCGCACCATTTGGTAAGTTACTTCATCATTACCATTGTAAATGGTAATCATCCCTTTGAACCATCTTGCTTTAATTCCAGCTTCTCTTAAAAATGGTTCGCCAAAAATAACATCGCCATTCCTTCATCACGATAAACATCCATATCTTCTAAAACTGCAAAATTTGTCACAACAGAAAAGGTTCCAACAAATAAGTACATTTATTAAGGCTCCTACAACATTATTCCCTATGTACACCATCTTATCTTTTATTATAGAATTTCGAAACTTTTTGGACATCACATTGACATACAATAATGGGAAGAAGTTAACGTGTGTAAATTCAAATCATATCATGCATGAAAACTTTAAGTTGTGAGCACAATCTATATGGATCTTCTTATCATAGTCGTAATAACTAGGGTAATCATCAATTCCAGTATCAAGTTCTTCATCCCTAGTTTTAAATTCCTCAATTACCTCACCTTCCTTAATGGTGGGCATCAAATCATCACCTTGATTTCTCCTAAGCTCAAATGGTTCATTTAGATCATTTAATTCGATGTAATCTCCATTCAAAGGGTCTAATGATCTATTAATCACCAAAGTCTCCCCCATAAGCCTAGCTTCTAAATCAAGCTCCATTCTTTCTCTTAAACTTAACATGTAGACCCTCTTAATTAAACTACTAGCAGGTTTAACTCTTTTGAAAATATTTATTTCTTCCCTAATCCTTAAAGTAATCTTTTGTTTGTAAACATCAATCTTAACACGGGCGGTAGACAAAAATGGTCTTCGAGGATCAAGGGCACTTTGATATCCTCGGGCATATCTAGAATTATAAAGTCTACTAGGAAAACAAATTTACCAATACCTACTAGCACATTTTCAACTATTCCTTTTGGATATTTCACTGTCCTGTCTGCTAACTCAACTGTCAACTTAGTGTGAGCTAATTCGCCTAATCCTAAGTTAAGGTAGGTCGAGAGAGGCATAACACTAACGCTAGCTCCTAAGTCAACAAGGGCATTATCAAAGCAAACATTATTAATAAAGCAAGGTAAAGGGAAACTCCCTAGGTTTTTCCCCTTTTTGGGTATGAAATTATTGATATGTGAAGCTTTAGAGTAAGCTTTCGAGAATTGTGGTCCATATGATCCCTTCTTTTCTTTACAGTAGTATCCATTCAAACGACTTGGAAACGGGATCATCATTTATCTTGTCTCGTACATCAGTGTACGCTTCTGTCCAGTGGATACGGCGTATTGGGAGGATCTAATACGGCGTATCGGGTATGAATCAGCTTCAATAGTAGTAAAAATCGACTTGACTTGATCTCTCAGGTTCGTTTTAGTTGAGCTAGGTAGACTTCCAAATCCTCTTTCCTGTAGTACCTTGCTCATTTTCCCGATTTGAATTTCCAAATTTTTAATCGATGCTCCTTGGTTTTGTACGGCAGCATCTGTCAAAGCTCAAATTTCTTTGATTATGTTAGAGTTTTCTTCATGTCTCTTCGCTAATTCACTCAGAAACTTGCTCATGGTTTCTTCCATATACTGCCTTCGTTCTTGGTACGAAGGTTTTGCATTGTTCCTTTGGTAGAATCCTGGAGCTGCTGCTCTATATCCCTCTCCTTGGAAAGGTCCACCAAATTGAGTGTAGTAAGCTTCTTTGAGGGTTTTACCTTCTTCATTGAGTGGACAATCTTTGCAGTAGAAACCTTTTCATTCACCTTCTTGATTTCTCTTCCAAGATTATTAAGTTGTGCATGTATGGTTTCCAATCCATTAGAAGTTTCAGTACTTCTTATCCAAGATGTTCCATTGTGCCATTTTTGAGAGTATTCAGCCATTTCTTGGATGGCTACTTTGGCATCGGCATTAGTCTTAGATGGTATGGCACCTTTTGAATCAAGAATCTCTCTAGTTTGGACATCCAATCTGTTATAAAACAAGATTACCTCCTGCATCTTCGTTAAATAGTCTTAAGGACACTTCATCAAGAGTTCTTTAAATTGCTCCCATGCTTGGTAAAGGGTTTCTTCTGGTTCTTGTTGAAAGTTGTTGATCTCCTCCATTTTCTTCGTGTATGAGTAGGTGGGCAATATTTGCTTAGAAACTTTGTCTTAAGATCTTCCTAAGTTGTGATTGAACCAGATGGTTTGTTTCTTAGCCAACAACTCGCGGATCTAGTAAGGGACATAGGGAAGGCTCTAAGCATCACTTGGTCTTGAGTTATATTAGGGATATGGAATAGGTCGACAATCTCAAGAACTTTCTCAATGTGTTCGTTCGCATCTTCATGATCTGAACCGCTAAAGGTGTTGTCACGTAGTTCCTTGAGAAATTAGCCTTTTAATTCAAAGCTATCTTTGTCATCGATTTTAGGCCTAGCAATTCCCGATCCATAGTCAGCTCGAGTTTTGCTCATGTACTGTTCCAGTGGGTTTTCCCCGTCATTGGTGTCACGCAACTTCTTCCTCAAATAGTCTTCCTAAATCAAAAATAGATTAATTTAGGAGAATCTGATTTCGTCAAGACTTAGTGTCTTGAGAAGCTTCCCAGATGATCAAAATTCTTGTTTTGGTTCCTTGAAGGGCGTAAATAGTTCCTTTTTTGAACTCCTTGTCATGCACTACCTGAAACAAGGGATAAACAATCAGTAGGATAGGCTTGGGAGAAAGAAAATACAGATATACGGAAATCGAATGCGAAAACCAGTTTTGTTACTGTATCAGATAATCAATACCCCGTATTCAATGGATCTGAATACGTCGTATTAATCTTTTGAACGAATACGCTGTATTGGATAAGAAAGTTGGATACGCCATATTAATGGAAGTGGGTACGCCGTATCAGGTTATCGACCAAAACAATGTATTTAGAAAACAATTAAACTAATAAACAATTAAACTAATAAGCAATTAAACGAATAAACAATTAAACAAACAAATATACAAGCAAATATACACTAATCTAAATTACACTAATCCTAAGGGTTAGATTAATCTAATGTTAAAAACTAAAATATCAAATAAAAATCAAGATTAAATTTTTACTCCCCGGCAACGCCGCCAAAAACTTAATGTGTCGTTGTGTGGTTGTAATTTATGTTTCAAGTTTTAAATTTATATTTTACCGACTTTACCAAAAACAACACTTTAATGGGCAGTGTACCCGGTCGATGGGAGTTTCGTGGTAAGTAGGGTGTCGATCACTAAGAGCAAGAAACAATCTTTCAATTTATTAATATTTTGGTTATCTAAACTAAGTTAATTCTATTCTATGTTAAAACCTAAATTTAATCCCTAAATCCTAACGATAATGGGATTTTTCAGCCTAAAGACTGGCATGGGTTTTGTGTGACTAAAAATCACTAAAACAACTAAAACACACCAAGCAAACAAGAAAAATAAAAGAGCAGTCTAGCCAAATAAAAGAAAACTGTATTAACCATTATTAATCCAATCAGAACGATGGTTTGTTTGTTTAGTGCAATGATTATTTATCTCAAGGCGGCATATCATTCTTAATATTCAGGCGGTACTTCTTCCTAAGACTTAGATACGAAGAATTCAGTCATAATTAAATGTATCTGCATAAAGCATCCTTATTTGCTGATTATAATCTATCTTAGGGGTTAAAGTAATGGTGATCTTGTTAAACCCTAGCTCATAGAGACTTTACCCACTTACTGCTTAAAGGCAATTCATACACTAGTAGTCTACTAACCAAGTGTTTACCAATTAATTAAGAACGTAGTCGTTGATCCCACGGGTCACCTGCCGGTCAAATTAAGCTCACAATTTAAAGATAAAGATAGGTTATTATATCGTGATCCTATTGTTCTAATGTATAAATTCACTATATGGCAGCCATCCCCGGTATCTAAAATTATCTTGGTCCGTATCACTAGATCCAGTTGAATGATAGGTCGCATACAAAGTACGTAAACAAGTATAAACTGATAAACATAAACAAGCAATCAACGATAAATTAAGCAATCAAGATAAACAAACCAAACATCTAGATCTTCATAATAATGGCTAATACCTAAAGGTATTAGCCTTCAAACATCATAATCAATACAAAAGTAATAATTTAGCCAAGGTAAACTAACTGAGTTAACGAATGATGCCAAAAACTGAACTATTACAAGAGTATAGGAGATTACAAGTTGTTTACTATGGAATTAATTACGTTGCAATAACTCTTCTGCTCTTCTTCTCTTCTAAAAATCGACTTTTACGGTTTAGGTATCGAAAATATGATTTAGCACACTAAAAACTCGTGTTTAGGTGTTCTATTTATAATGTCTGGAATTAGGTCAATACGGCGTATAAAAAGACTTCGATATGGTGTATTAGGGATTTCTTGGAGTATGGACCACGTTCGATATCTTCCAGAATATTTTATTACTATTACTTGAATACGGCGTATAGATCTTCTCTGATACTGTATTGGATCTTGTTCCTTCGTAGTCATTTGTAAAGTGCAGGCACATATACATCGTATCTTCCTTGATGGATATGGCGTATTGGTTGTCAGAATCACTAATCTTCATATTTCTTTGTTTAAGCTCCAGAATGCGTGCCTTTTTGCTAATCTTCACCAAGTACTCCATAATTACTGCAATTCTCAAATACAAACGATTAATACAATTCCTTTTGCAATAATTAAACTAAATGGGTTATTTACATAGGATAAATGATGCTATAAAAGTAACGTTATTTGATGTCATCAGCTATATAATGAGTTTGATAGGTTTGCTTCATCAGGTAAAAACATTTCTTTATGATATACGTGCGTTCGTTCAATCATGATCAACCAATATTATGTGACATTGTGTGGTTATATTAATGATTCATGTGTAAACTTACTACTTTGCCGACTAAACCAAAAACAAACACTTAAACGGCCAGTGTACCCATCATGGTAGTTTCCATGGTAAGATAGGTGTCGAACACTTGAAGCGAGTTAAATCTATCAATTTAATAAATATCTTGGCTAGCTAATCTATGTTAATCTATCTATTCTAAACGTAATAAACCAATGCATCTAAATCCTAATTCTAACGGGAAAAGGGGGTTTTTAGCCTGAGAGACTGGCACGGTTTGGTTGGTGACTACAATCAATTCAAGACACTTTTACCCACACAAGATAATTAACAAAAGATAAAAGAGTGGTCAAACCTTATATAAGAAAACAATATTAACCATTATTAATTTCATTAGAAAGTTGGTTTGTTTATTAAGTGCAATAATTTCTTCTCTCGAGGAGGCAAATCATTCTTAACACTTAGGCGTTACATCATTCTAAGACCTAGACACATTAATTCTGTCACAATTAAAGTATCCGCATAAAGCATCCTTATTTGTTGATTATAATCTATCTTAGGGATTAAAGCAATGGTGATCTTGTTAAACCCTAGCTCATAGAGACTTTACCCACTTACCGCTTAATGGCAAATTATACACTAGTAGTCCACTTATCCAACTATCCAATGGAATCAGAACGCTACTTGTTGAATTATCTAGGTCACCTACTAGTCAACACGATCAATAAACCATTCGCAATAACAATAACTAGTTAACCTAACGTATCCAACCAGACTTAGAAGGACAATATTTGTGTAACTATAATTCTAGATGTATGAATTACTATATGGAGAGCTATCTCGGACTCTAGATCTACTTGGTCCACTTCACTAGATCCAGTTAAATGATAGGTCGCATACAAAAGCGCGTAAACAGGTATAAATTGATAAACATAAATAAGCATACAACGATAAATCAAGAAATCAAGATAAACGAATACAAACATTCAAATCTTTATAATAATGGCTAATACTCGAATATATTAGCCTTTAAACGTCATAATAAATACAAGAGTAATTATTTAGCCAAGGTAAACTAACCGAGTTAACGAATGATACCAACAACTGCATGATTACTAAAGTATATGGAATTACACGTTGTCTCCTATGGAATTGATAACGTTGCTCGACCTCTTCTGCTCTTTTTCTCCTCTGAAAATCGACTTTTATGGTTTAGGTATCGAGAATATGATTTAGCACACTGAAAACTCATTTTTGAGTTTTCTATTTATAAGGTCTGGAAGTCGGTTGGATACGGCATATCCAAGTGTTGGATAAGGCGTATTGGGGATTTCTTGGAGTAGGGACCACGCTTGATAACTTCCAGAATATTCAAATACTATATCTTGAATACGGCGTATTGAGTCTCTCTAGATACGGCGTATTGGGCTATCCTCTATGTCCTTTGGTGATGCGCACGGTACCCCGTATCTTCCTTTGATGGATACGGCGTATTGTCTTCAGATAGTAATCTTCAAAATACCTTAATTTAACTCCAAAATGCGCGCCTTTTTTTATGTTCAACTCATTACGTTTACTTCCATATTACTGCAATTCTCAATATAAATGATTAAGTAAACAATTCTTTGCTATAAACTATAACAAAATAGTTAATAACATGGATAAATGATGCTATAAAATAGACGTTATATTTATGTCATCAATAACCCTCCACTTAATCCTACTTGTCCCTCAAGTAGCCTTGTAGAAGTTTGTAAAAAGTATCCCTAAAGATATTTTCTGTTAAAGCACTTATTTGATCTATTACAAGTAACAACAAAACACCCACGAAATAGAAGATGAAAATTACTCAAATCACTCAACGAATCTATGTGGTAACAGTAACTAATCGCTCAATTGCTCGTCATGACGAGTATTCCTATCAATGCTTGCAAGATACACATCTCCACCACAAAGCCAAGAGTTAACAATTTAAAAAGGTAACAATGGGTATTTATATGGAAATGCATACGGTGGATCAATTCACAAGCTTCACTAGAATACCCACTCCAACAAGGCAGCTGAAGGCACACATACAAGGGCCAGTAATGACAAATAGACATGTGTGTTTCAGATTACACCTCATATCGAATTTAACCAACGTTAGGATAAAAAGATATAAGGTAGAAACCTTTCCTAACTTTCACCAAAAGTCTAAACCAACGAGTCAGCAAAGACATCAATACATGGCCGTAACACGGAATAGACAGGCAAGACGCTCAACAAGTCCTCATATCCCGTAAAACAGCGCTACATCATTAGGTGGGAGGGAAGTAAATTGTTGTTAAATAAAAATCAAGAAACAAATAGATTAAGATTTAAGATGCAAGTTGCTAGACACTTTTTCTCGACCGTTAGCATGATAAAGACACAACTATTTGCAACGTCTTGATCATAGATAAAAAACAACAACCTAAGTTAGCGTTTCCGTAATGATCAACTTACCAATCATCCCAAAACTTTACATACTCTAACAGGCTAGTGGTGATATCTACCACTTTGTACAGAACCTACATCTTGATTTTTTTGTGGTGTAATCAACGAATATCGATCATTCCGTGAATTCCTTGTAATTGCTCTTGCGAAACGATTATCTTCAAAATTTCCTTCCTTTTTTGTTGATTCTTCTAATTTTTTTCAATTTTTTTTATCAAGCTATACTTCAAATCTCGGTGTAGTTTCACCATCTTCACGATCATAATAATTCTGGATAATTCCTTCGATAGTTCCTTCATTCTTCAGATTCACTAATAATTGTGAAGGTAGTAAAATCACATGAGTTTTTACTACTAATATACATTCCCATTTGTAATGTGCAAATTTCTAACCGCACCAAAGACAGAAAATGACACAAGACTTGGGAAATACAAACTTTACACTTTAAGCAACTAGCAACTATAAATTAAACTTAATCTAACAGGGTATGTTAAGGTGTAAGGGTGTAACGAAACAAATAGTTGGTGTAATTCCTAAAGGATTGGCTCTACGGGTTGTTCTAGTGGATCTTCACTCTAAAGATGAGAGTGGAAAAGGGTTTAAACTGGAGGTTAACTAACCAGTGTAGTTAGTTAATAAGCAACATGTAAAGGCGATTTAGGTGTAATCCTAAAATTTACCAATTTAAACAAGTTACTCCATCTAAATCCATAGTACTCATCACTGTGGTCTCGAGTGATATACCAAGCCAAGTTCTAAAGTCTACAACATCACCGACACACTCATATTTTGTAGAATTTGGATAAACATTTGGAAACGAAAATTAAATCCTCACAAGATCTAACAAGGTATTGTGTTGCGGTTAATGTATCAAGTAAGTTCACAAAGTATGCTTGAAAAAAATATGAGCATAATTTAACATTTTTAATGTGAAAAATAAGACAAGTAAACATTATAATTCCTCCCCCCACTTGAATTATACAACGTCCTCGTTGTATATATAAAATATTAAATACGGAAATTTAAAAAGAATTAGAATGAGAAACTGCCCTGATAATTGCTCGGTAGATTCTCCAAGTTGCGTTTATGAGCAAGTTTGTATGTTGGACAGCCGCCTTGAAGTTTCAAGACTCCAACACTTCAGGATATCTAGATTTTGTAAATTCTCCACCAATATCAATCGATTTTTCTTTTCACGAGGTCCTGTGTACATTCTTAGAAAACAAATACAATTCTATCTTCATGTACTCGTTTGGTTAGACTTGAAATGAATACCTAAAATCGTACAAGAATTTGATACGCCGTATCCATACCCCATGATACGCCGTATTGATACCTGTATACGTTGTATTCATTTAATGAATACGTCTTATAGACTGCGCTGAAAGTAAAGACTGATAACTCCAGATAATTCATAGCCGTAATCATCGGTTTGGATACGCCATATCCATGCGGTTTGTATATGCCGTATATACAGTCTGGGAAGACAAACTCGATAAAAATTGAAAATACATTCTGGGTTGTCTCCCGGCAAGCACTTTTGTTTATAGAAAAGTCTTTAAGTTAGACTTGCCCCAATTTACTCCGATCCTTATAAAACAATTTAGGGTCGAACGGCATGCCAAATGGCACACATAAATTCTTGATTAGGAAAATGAATGGCATCCCTTTGTTTTATAAAATTACAAGTACCATGATTATTACGAGATTTGTTTCCAGATAAAAAAATCCAGTTTTGAAAAATTTATTTGATGTATCATGACTTGTTTCCAAAAGCTTATTTGACCCATGTACATAGGCAGCAACATCGGTATTTATTACATCAGGTAACGATTTGACAGATTAATCCTCCGAAGAGTGTTCAATATCGACTTTATCTTTATCATTGTCCTTATCCGATTTTGAATCATTGGGATAAATTACGTAAAAAGGAAATAGATCATTAAAGTTTAAAACATTTTGTTCCTCTTCATCACATTTAGACAATGATGTTTCATCTTCCACAAAATAAATTCAACGATATGTTTGGGTTTTAAAAAATCGTTGCAGTTAATAAATTTCTGATTGGACGTTTGAGCATCAATTGTAAACAAGGCTGAAATTCATTCTCCGAAATACTTTAAGAATTCGAAATCATCAAATAACAGACTGTTAGCTTGGGTGATGGAAGCAAAGGCATATTGGCTTTATCATTATCATTTTCCGAATCCGTTTTTAAATTGTTGACATAAATTATTTTGAAAGAAAATGAATTTTTGTCAAAAATTACAGTGCAATCTTCATCGTCGGATTCGTCAAACGACATTCTAAAGTCAATTTCATCGTTGTTAAGTAGAACTTACTAGTAGGCTCAACACGAATGTTGCTACAGATATGATAGTGTCATTAAAGACTATAGATGAGAATTCAGTTTCAACAGATCTGAGGTCGTGAACGTCTTCATTATCTTAGATCTTACCATACGTAGCAGTTTCCCAGATATACACCTTACCACAACTGGAAAAACCTACGAGATTTTATTCTTCCACAAGCATGATAAGCTCCATCCATAGTAATGTCGGGGTCATCCATTTTAACCTGTAATAAATTCGCAAGGAAAGAAAACTGTCAAATAGCATAATACGCCGTATTCAATGAACTGAATACGCTGTATTGATGATAGAGTCGAATACGTTGTATTGGTTTGAAAAAAAATTATACGTCGTATCCAATAAATTGAATACCCGAATGAGTATTCCGACTTAAAAGTTGTAAAGCGAACTGTAATAATGCCAACTAACACACAATATGCAATAAATATATAATATTATGCACGCCTAGCATCAAGCTCACCGTTTGAAGCACTTTACGGTTGAAAGTGTCATTCACCTATTTGTTGGGTCGAGGTTGGAGAAGTTCAACTCACTAGTCCAGAGATAGTTCAAGAGACAACCAAGAAAATCATTCAAATCAAGAAGAGAATTCAAGCCGCTCGTGATTGACAAAAGAGTTATGCCGATTTAAAGCGTAAGCCTATGGAATTCAAGTTGGAAGATAGAGTATGCACAAGGTTTGCACTTGGAAAGGAGTTAGTTACGTTTGGCAAACGGAGCACTCAAAAAAAAAAAGAACCCCAGATATGTTAGACCTTTCAAAGTGTTAAAAGGTTGGAGCCATTGCTTACAAGCTTGAACTTCCTCAAGAGTTGAGCAGGGTTCACAATACATTTCATGTATCCAACTTGAAGAAGTGCTATGCCGATGAACCATTAGCCGTTTCGTTGGATGGACTACACATTGATGACATCTTATTTTGTCAGAACTGACGATAATCATGGAATGGAGAGTCAAACGGTTAAGGCAAATCCGTGTTCCAATTATCAAAGTTCGATGGAACTCTAAGAGAGGTCCTGAGTTTACATGGGAACGTGAAGATTAGTTCCAGAAGAAGTATTCCCATCTCTTCACAAAAACCGCACCATCGTCAAGTGTCGCGTCTTAAGCCTTGAGGACAAAGCTCATTTAACAGGTAAACATAACAACCATCCTGTTTTAGGGTTCATTGACGTCGTCAATAAATCACTGATTTATTTTTAATAATGTACGCGTTGCCGTTAAAGTGAAATCGTAAGTAAATCGCGTAAGCTAAAAAATTTTGTTCAACACGCAAACGGGCATCAAACAATTAAATGTTTACGTCAAGCAAGTGTTAGATAATTATTTGTAGGATAATTATTAATACTTGTATAATTTATTTTATGGTTACTAAAGTGTCTACGTTTTCGCGATAAAATAAGTTAAGCATACCTGGAACCCACCAAACTTTTCTACGGTTCAATGAATACCCACGTTCATACCCAATACTCCAAGTTTTTATGAAACTTTACCCTTGTTACATTTTCTTGTTGTCCATCTTCATCTATACAAGTTAGGATTCCAAGATTTTCATACTACAAACTTTGTACACTTAAACTACAATTTCTACACTTCATGAACTAGTAGTATCTTCAAGATATCAAGACTTTTCTTCCTTGGTCCTTTGCTTCCTGAATTTCGTGGGACAACCTCTTCATTAGGAGACATATAGCACACAAAATACCAACTAGTACATGTACAACTTTAACTCATAAATCCTAGTACTAGTACAAATAGTGAAATGGACTAAAACTCCTTAAAACCCTCATTTTGTTGCCGTTCCCCCACCCCCTCCCATCTCACTTGATTCTTTGAATTTTCCTAATATACTTGACTTCATTCTTCAAGTATAAATAGAGGCTTAAGTCTTGTAGAAAATCATAACTCATATTTCCTTAGAAAACCAACCAAAACTCCTCTTGCCTACTGTAGGCCAAGCTAAAATCATCAAACAGAATCCAACCCTGAACAAGTTTCCTAAACCAATATTCTAGTGTTCTACTACAATTCAAGACATACTAAAAAGTTTGAAGTTTAGTTAAGCATTTAAAAGTGGTAAAGCAAGAAATGCAAGATTAGGGTTTACTTGGAATTAGGGTTTCCTTTTATCTTAGAAGCTTGGGTTAAATAGCTAAACAAGGGGTTAGATCATATTTCTCATCATCCTACATCATATTAAGGTTATCTAAAACCTTAATTTCTTTACTTTCATGATTTTATGCATATATGATGTTAGTATAGTTAATCACCATCTAGGAAACATATCTACAAAATAAATGATTTTTTACACTTGGTTACGATTTGAAATACTTCTACATATATTATATGGTGTTAATACTTGCTAGAAGGAAATATAAGTATTGTACAAGTGTGGTTAGTAAAAAAAAGTGTACTAATAAAAAAGTTACCTAAAAAGTATATATAAAAGCTTCATGAATAAATAAGTAATGTAGACCATAGGATCATGTGATTCCTAACAATATTTGGACAAATCATGACAAAGGACCTAAGGGTGATATTACATGTAGATATAAGTTGTTGTAAAAGGTACTTTGTAACAAAGTGAATAAACAAAAAAGTTATAAAAACAACTTTTAAACAAATTTTACCAAAAAGGTAAGAAATTCGAAAAACCGATTTATAAAGCATCCGTTTTATATTTTTTTAAATACTATATCTCATTAGGATTCGAAAAAGGTAAGAAACTCTAAAAACCGATTTATAACGAAGGAGATACGTAATTTACAAGTTACGCGATAATAAACGCGTTATAAAAGAAATTTTATAAAACTCTTTAATTTCACTTTGATAAATACGAAATGTGATTTTTCTTAGATAATACATATTTTTAGGATTCCCAAAACATAAGAATCATAAAAGTTTCTATCATAACGAAGAGTTATAATTACGCAAGTTGACGATAATAAATACTTTTATAAAAAATAATTTTTATAAAAGTTTCTGTTTCACATATCAGATATTAAATATATATTTTTAGAACATCATAATTTTGATAGAACTGATTAATTACGAAACGTACTCGAAGAATCACTAAAAACGGAGTTAAAACGAATAAAATACAACATTTACGAGTTTACGAAGATTAATTTTATAAAGTATATGAACAGTAAAAACCACAGTTCACCAGAGGACTCAAATATTGAAAATGTAATATTTTGATACATCGTCTTAATACGAAAGCGTGGACATAAGAAACGTAAGAAACAGACTTAAAACAATAAAGTTACGCCGTTTTTACTAAAGAGATATTTATAAACGTTTTTACTTTATAAATATGATTTCATAAACGCAATTAAATGGTGATGTAGCTAGATAAATTAATAATATGGTATTAGTTAATCAAAGTTCTTAGTACTTATACGACCTATATTTAATTAGGTTAGATTCGGTCATTATTGTGACGCATTTTCTGTTATACTTGGATTATTCCTTCACTCGAGGTGACTTCATAGCCGACGGAGGAGACGATGATGATGATGATAGATAGTCATTCTGATGATGACGAGATGATATATGATGTGAGAGAGATGAGGATGAGGAGGAGGAGGAAGGGAGGAGGAGGAGGAGCACCCAGCTCTGGCTGACTCTGTCCCACTACTAGTACACCGTGTTAGTGCTTGGATGTCTATCCGAGAGCAGCCACCTACACCCTTTTGGTCTGAGGCAGAGATTGCTAGACTTCTTGACATACCATCACCTTTACCATCACCACTCTCCCCATGGTTATCACCACTACCTCAGATTCTCTCACCATCACTACTAGTATCATCATCAGTACCTGTATCACCTCCACCACTACCTACTAGCCCTACTTATCTGTTAGGATATAGAGTTACTATGATCTGGCAGAGGGCCGAGTCACACCACTTTCATTCATTACGTCACCTACCACCTGACATACCCTTACATACGTAGGGCATCTGTGGCCATGATAAGAGTTGTTGCACCATCCACCTACATCTTAGCACCTCGATCAAGGATACTACCATCAGAGACACCATCGTCAGGGACACCACCACTCCTACCTATACCTTTACCTACTCTATTACCACCTTTGCTTTTACCCTCTACTGAATGTAGAGCATGTGTTTCCGAGGCTACATTTCCGCCTCGAAAGAGGCTGTGTATTGCTCTAGGTCTGAGATATGAGGTCGGTGAGAGTTCATCTGCTCCTACTGCTAGACCTACTGGAGGCCTTAGAGCAGACTATAGATTTGTTGGCACTTTAGATGATGAGATTAGGTGACACCCTGATAGATATCTTGGTTATAGGATCACAGACACTTGGGAGGATTAAATGGTTGAGCATATCAGGGGACACCAGCAATTACCGATGTGGCAGAGCTTAGCCAAAGGATGACAGACTTTGTCACGGCTGTTAGACATGACACAGATGAGATATATGGGAGACTGGATGATGCACAGGATGACAGGTCATTGATGAGCGGTCGGCTTAACATGTTGTTTAGAGATAGACGTGCTCATGCTCGCACTGCTTTACTCATGGAGAGAGAGGCCAGACTTTCCTGTGAGGCCTGAGGCCGGTCGATGGATGCTAGTGACACCGCCTGTTCTGAGGTGAGAGCACTGAGGACTACTGTATTGGCACAGCAGACAAAGATTGTAGCCTTGCGAGTAGCAAACCGCGCTCGATAGGCACAGCTTGTGGAGACACTAAGACTGATGAGTACACTGCACACACAAGTGACAGCACTGTAGGGATAGCAGGGACCTGCTAGCGGTCCAACACAGCCAGAGATACCGAAGGAGGCCGATAGCAGTTTGTAGATTTGGTTATGTTGTAGCTATATTGTATTAGCCTACTAAGTATTATGGGGTAACTCCCGGCTAGTAAGGATTTAGGTTGTTTATATTTCATTTTGTAACCTAAGGATAGTGATCATTTTGTAACTGAATCAGGTCATGTATGTTTCCAAATTATATATGGAAAGGATGTATTATGTCATATCTATAATCAAATTTACTATAATAAGTCAATTTAGTATACTCCCATGTTAATTCCAATTCAGTTGTACTTTTCACTGTGTGATGTGATCTCACTTTATTTATTGTGTATATGTCATATCATGGTTATGATTTTATGAAATCTAACAGGTATTATATTTTCTTATGATTGAAGAAAATGGCACAAAAAAGAACACCAAGCCAAAACCCACGCCAACCCCCCCTATAAACTACTGCCACTACTTCTGTGACTAATGCCCAACTTAAGGAAATGATCGACCAAGGTGATACTGATGCTTTGGCAGCACGTGATGCTGACAAGAAACATGAACTTAGGCGATGATCAATGTAACACCCCCATTTTTACATATAGCAGCGGAAGCTAATCTGGGGTATTACTTCAAGGGTACAACAGTCATAATCATAGAAAATGATTCAAAAAGAGTCATTTTTAAAAGTAAAGTTATCATTCATTTATTTCATCAGAGTTTGTGCAAAAGAAAGGTTTCCAGAATCTAAAATACAATATTTGAATGATAACGGTTTTTTTCTATTTTCTTGTCCTCAGTCCCTATTAAAAAAAAGATCCTGTGACCGTGCCATTTAGTTACATGAGATAAAACATGCTAAAAAGTCAACGACAAAGTGAGTGATAATCACATAGGTTTAAGTAATAATAATATGAATGCAAAGCGATATTTGGTTACATTGAAATACCCCCAGTATTGAAAACATAATTTAGTATTGCCACTAGCACATGAATCTGAAGCTTAGTTATAAGTGAAAATATCCCCTGCGGCACCTTTAGCCAAAAATACCCGCGTAATTTCTAATGATGTGCAATTTTTATCGTTACTGGAAACACCAACGGGGAGTCCACTCCCCCCAAATATAAATATTCACAACATTCACGCGTACGACAGAGAGTACTTTAAATAGGTTCATTCCATGATAGGGACTTAAAGCAAAGCAGTTACTTAGCAATATAATTGAAAAGCATGTAGAAATAATTACATTCATGATTTATAGCATGTATCTCCTCGCAAGATTTATAAAAATATTGAAATGCGAGCTATAACTCACCTGAACAGTTATAGGGAAATGATAGCTTAATGTATAGGGAAAGAAAGTAACGGCTTAACAACGCAAATCACAGACAACCACTGGGTTAAAAGGAAATCTTAGTTTAATTGTATATAAAATTTTTGGATATCGATGTTGGTTTTTTGATATATAAAACTTACATAACACCGTTCGGGGAGCCACTCATAGTTTAGAAGTCATTTAGTAAACGTGTGGAGCAATGGCACTTTACAATCCGTAAACACCAACAACCAACATAACTAATAAACCAAGATGAAACTTCTTAATAATATGAAGCTCCCTAGTAATGTGGTATGATAGGATCGGGACATGATTTTTGAAAGCAACATGGATGATGAAGATATAAGGGATTAGAACATAACACATTAAGCATTTTAATTCATATATGAGATGTTAAGCACGAGGAGCGTTAATTAAAGTTATGTCAGGTAATGTCTTGAATATGATTTTACACTTTTTCAAAATGTTACATTTTAGACCCTGGGGTTTAGAAAATTGCAAGTAGACCCCTAGGTTTACATTTTTTAAACGACTTTGTCCTTCAACTTTTAAGATGATATACCAAGTAACCGTGTACTTAAAAATTACATACATAAGAACCCCTATATTATAAACTTTTGATAAAATGACACTTATTAGTCCTTAGTTATAAAGTTCTAAATTTACGATATAACCCCTTGCACATGGATTAGTAATTAACAAAACCTGTCCAAATTGCATGCACGCTTAATTAACCATTTCAATAGTCATTTATAAGTTATAATAAACTAAATATAAGGTTAATAAAACATAGATTTTAATTTTAAAAACGATTCTTAAGCTAAAAGTAAAACGGGTCCAAATTAGGGTTCAAAATGAAAACGCGCGAGTTTAAGGTCAAATTCCCATTCATGACATAATCAAAGCACTTATTTTAAAACAATTATATAAGCTTATTAGGTTTGATTTAATAAAACTTTACAAGTTAATCTCCATAGTTTAAGTAAAAACAGAAAATTATGGTTGTCGGGTGTACGATTTTGGATAAAAAAAGGCATAACACTTAGGTTTTTGAGTTCAAAGCTTTATATTATGATTTTAGCAAGACATATGGACAATATGACGTTTATATGATAAAATAAAACTTTATAGAACCTGGTTTGAGCTAATTAGCTTTGAAATCGGGTCCAGAATCAAGACTATCGGCTTCCGTATACGCAGAGTAAAACGACTCTCGGGCTTTCGTTTCTTGGATTCTTTTCTTCCTATCTGTACGTGAGACTTCTTAAGATCGATTAGAATTCATAGGGAGCAAGTAGCAGCTACTATGAAGATTATAGAGGAGAAGTGGGGGGTGAAGAAAAAATGAACACACTATGCCCCTATTTTATACTGTTCAGCCTTAGAGATAAGCTCCTTAGATCTGGTCTTGACACCTCAAGGGTCTAGTATAGAAGGTGTATAAGCTAGAAAATGATGATGTAAAGTCCTAAAACTATCTTGAAATTGTTGGCCTTTCTTTGCTGTCCGGCTAGAAGTAAGCAAAAGGAGCACATGGTGCCTTCATTCTTGACTTTGGATAAGTCAAAGTTGCTTAGTAAGCTGCTAATATGATTCTAGAAGAGGTTCACATTGGTTATTTGAACTTGGAATGGTTTGAAATGGGTCAAAATTGAGTATGAAAGGGTTCGGGTTAATTTTTGGGTTCGACATGTTGTTCAAAGGTTTTAACAAGGTACATTGTGTTATGAAATGAATAAAGATTGATGAAATAGGTTTGTTAAGGTCTGGTATTAAAAGTAATTACAAGAGAGCAATTCGTTTTGGGTTAAAAACGGATTAAATTAAGAAAATGGGAGTACGGTTCAACTGGGCCGTTTAGGATTTCCATGACTTTCTTAGCCTATATTATTGCATACCTCTTGATTAAGATACGGAATACAAATCCAAGGCATATATAAAGTACTATCAATAGAATTTTTGGATCTTTGGTTTTAAGTTAAAAATGGTTGAAAATTGAGAAACGGGTCAAAATGATAATTAGGGCATAATTAGGGTTTTCTGGATTCGTTAAGGTTTTCTAGGATTTGATTTCTTGCACATTGCCAAGTTAATGATAGATAATGATTTGTAAACTCATTTTATGAGTTTAAAATGGCCCTTGGTTGGTTATTTGGGATTAGAATGGTTTAAAACGAGTAAACGGGTTAAATGAACCAATTAGGTATATTTAGGGTTTCTAGGATATGTTTTACGTACAAGTGAAGTAAGATAATGAAGTAATGATGAAATAATGATTGAATATGATTGTAAAATAAGTTTTTACAACTTATTTGAGTGTTGGTTTTGGTTTACAATGGATAAAAGCCAAGAAACAGGTCATGGTTTAGAAACTAGCTCGGTTTTAGGGTTTAGGGTTTTGAATTAGGGTTTTGAGTGTAAAAAGATGTATGAAAGTTTATGAATAGAATATTTAGGGTTTACATCTTGTAAAATAAGTGTAGTAACTTGCTCACAAGTGATAGTGAAGAGATGAGAATGAAAATGGAGGTAAAACGGCTATTTTATGGATTGAACTTAATGACTTGTACATTGAGCTTTTAAAGATTTGTACTTTGATTTGAAGAGATTTTATACTTAAAATAAGATGTTATATTACTTGTACATATTCTTTATAGCTGTGCATTCCTTTAGGGTTAACCCTTCCATAAGGTAGTGTTTTAGGACATCCGATAATGGTTTAAAGCCCGTTTTGATATGAATTTGTAGTTGATATCTCATATGAGTAATGTACTTTGTAATAATGATATTGTGATATTGACTGATTATATTATGATGATCCTGACATATCCGAAGATAGGCTTGCCATATTAGGTTGTCTGAGTCCGTGAACTTGAGTT
Organism: Tanacetum coccineum; assembly: GCA_026074375.1. Lineage (NCBI taxonomy): Eukaryota > Viridiplantae > Streptophyta > Magnoliopsida > Asterales > Asteraceae > Tanacetum > Tanacetum coccineum. Next base: position 26,013 of record BQNB010019118.1, read on the forward strand.
TATGCAGGTATATTGCATATGAGATATTAGGAAAGTAATATAATTAATAAAGCTAAACTATTTTTCCCTGAAAAAAGGTGAGTCATATTTAATTGATAGATTTTACATCACTAACGTAATAGATGGATATTTTACATTTATGAATATTGTGGGTAGTTATAAGACTCCACCAACCCTTACAGAAATCTGGTCTGAGATTTTTAATTTAAACTGAAGTGATGATTGAAAATAGATGAGGATATTTGGCATGAATTTTGTCTTCACGTTCCCATGTAAACTCTGGTCCTCTTTTAGAGTTCCATTGTACTTTGATTATAGGAATACGACTTCACATAGTTGCTTGACCACGGATCCCATAATTTCTACTGGTTCTTCTACAAAGTTGAGCTTGTCGTCGAGTTGAAGTTCTTTCAAATTGGAATACGAGAGATTTCGTACGGATAGGCTTTTCTTGAGATTAGAAACTGAGAGGTATTGGTGGATCCTACTAAACTTTTCAAAAGCTCTATCTGTATGCCACTAGGGCAATCGTTCAGAATTTTGAATGTTCCAATGTATCAGGATTAAGCTTTTTCTCGCTATTCCGAATCGAAAGATACCCTTGCGAGGTGATACTTTCAACATAACACGATCGCCAACTTGAAATTCTAAAGGCTTTCGCCTTACATTGGCATAACTTCTTTATCGATCTCTGGCAGCTTGCAAGCGTTGACGAATTTGTATGATCTTTTCAGTGGTTTCTTAAATTATTTCTGGTCCTGTAAGTTGAGAATCTCCAACTTTAGTCCAGCAAACAGGTGATCTACACTTTCGTCCATAAAGTGCTTCGAACGGTGCTGCCTTGATACTGGCATGATAACTGTTATTGTAGGAAAATTCTACCAATGGTAAATGTTTATCCCATCCTTTCCCAAATTCTATAACACAAGCTCGTAGCATGTCTTCGAGTGTTTGGATAGTTCTTTCACTTTGTCCATCGGTTTCAGGATGATATGCTGTACTCATGTCTAGTTGAGTACCCAAAGCATTTTGCAATGATTGCAAGAATCTAGATGTGAAATGACTGTCATGATCCGATATGATATAGATTGGTACGCCATGTCGAGAGACTATTTCTTTGATGTATAACCTCGTAAGAGTTTCCAAACTATCAGTCGCTTGAATGGGGATGAAATGTGCTGATTTAGTAAGACGATCGACAATGACCCAGATGGCATCATGTCCGGTTGAGGTTTTGGGTAGCTTTGTAACAAAATCCATTGTTATCCTCTCCCATTTACACATAGGAATTTTCGGTTGTACTAATAAGCCAGATGGCTTTTGACATTCTGCTTTAACTCTAGAACATGTTAAACATTTGCCAACATATTCTGCGATGATTGCCTTCATGTTAGGCCACCCATAGAGTTTCTTTATATCATGGTACATCTTATCAGAACCCGGGTGAATAGAATATTTTGATTTATGAGACTCATGCATGATTAAGTCTCTCAAACCGCCAAAAAGTGGTAACCAGCTTCAGTTTTTGATACAACGAGTTCCATCAGGACGAATTTCAAATGATTTGTCCATTCCTCGTAGGTTCTCGTTTTTGACATTTTCTTCTTTAAGGACTTCATTTTGGGCATCAAGAATTTGAGATGGTAATTTTGGATGAACGGTTAAGATTAGTGCTCGAACTCGAAGAGGTTTGATTTGTTTCTTTCGGCTTAAGGCATCTGCCACAACATTTGCCTTTCTAGGATGATAGCAAATCTCACAATCATAATCTGCGAGTAATCTAACCATCGGCGTTGCCTCATATTCAATTCTTTTTGACAAAGAATATGTTAAAGGCTTTTGTGATCAGTGAAAACTATACGCTTTGTACCGTATAGATAGTGTCTGCAGATTTTAAGAGCGAATATTACTGCTCCTAATTCAAGATCATGAGTGGTATAGTTTTCTTCATGAGGTTTGAGTTGTCGAGATGCATAAGCAGTGACTTTTTCTCTTTGCATTAATACAGCTCCTAACCCTTGAAGAGATGCATTACTGTAAATGAAAAAATTATCATTTCCTTTTGGTAATGCTAAGATTGGTGCTTCACAGAGTTTTTGTTTAAGGAGTTGAAAAGCTGATTCTTGTTCTTCGCCCCAGATATAACTCTTGTTTTTCTGGGTTAACTTAGTCAAAGGCTTTGTAATTTTTGAAAAACCTTGGATAAATCTTCGGTAATAGCCGGTGAGTCCTAAGAATTGACGCACTTCTGTGGGTGTAGTGGGAGATGTCCAATTCTTAACAGCTTCAATCTTGGCAGGGTCAACATGAAGTCCTTGACTATCGATGAGATGACCAAGAAATTGCACGATATGAATCCAGAAATCACATTTAGAGAACTTGGCATACAATTTCTCTTTTCGGAGTAATTCCAAGATAATTCTGAGATGATTTGCATGTTCTTCTTCGTTACGAGAATAGATAAGAATATCATCGATAAACACTATTACGAATTTATCCAGATATGGTTTACATACACGATTCATAAGATCCATGAATACAGCAGGTGCATTTGTTAAACCAAATGGCATGACTTGAAATTCATAGTGTCCGTATCTTGTTCTGAAAGCAGTCTTAGGAATATCTTCTTCCCTTACTCTCAGTTGATGATAACCTTAAGTCGATTTGGAATTCTACTTGGCGAACGGGAGGGAGACCAGGTAGATCTTCAGGAAAAACATCTGGAAATTCTTTGACTACGGGAATGTCTTCTAGTTTCTTCTCGTCTGATTTCTTCTCCATTACTTGAATCATGAAAACTTGACAACCTCGGGATATATACCTTTCGGTTTTTATACAGGATATGAGATTTAGTCGAGTTTTACTTCGATCACCTCGAATGATTAGAGTTTCACCATTGATAGGAATGTGAACAACTGTGACAACCGTCAATTTTCGGAACTTTAAATAACTATGTTACCCTTTTACTTTTCGCGTTTGACTTGACTTTTGACCTACCAGGTATATCGTAGGAAAGACATCTAAAAATTCTTGACTACAGAAATGTCTTCGAGTCTCTTCTCGTCTGGCTTTCTCTCCTATAACTTAGATCCTAAAAACTTGAACCTCGGATATATACTTTGTTCCGGTTTTTAAATGCACGATATGAGATTTAGTCGAGTTTTTACTATTTGATCACCTCGAATGAATTAGAGTTTCACCGTCGATAGAATATGAACAACTTTCCTCGTCACAGAGAATTTTAGCACGATATTTGAATAACCAGTGCCATACCAATGACTACGTCGGAATGACTGACCAGAGTTTTAATTTGCATGGATCGATTTCAAAAGGTTGATTTAGCAAAAGTTGAAAGTTGCAGCCTTTAAATAACATGTTTGTGCTTACAAGTTGTCCCGTCAGCCATTTCGATATTTAAAAAAAGGTATCTACCTGTAATAGACGGATATTTAGCATATAGGCAAGTTGATACGGATAAAGAAACTTCTACAGCTCCATGAATCAAATAATACCTGACTAATGCTGAGTAGGATAAGATATACCCTATCGAACGTTTGGGTCTTTGTTGGGCATTCTTATCTCTCAACATGTAGGCTCTTCCTTGGGCATTAATGTTGGTCTTTTGGCACTGATTTGTGTAGTGTCCTTTCTCACCACAAAAAAAAAGGGCCCCCCAAAAAAATGGCCCAAACCACTGTTCACTGGAGTTGATTACTATCCGGTGGCTGGCTTCTTGCTTCGGCGACTTTTATGGTTTAGGTATCGAGAATATGATTTAGCACACCTAAAACTCGTTTTTGAGTTTTCTATTTATAATGTCTGGAAGTCGGTTCAATACGGCGTATCCAATGGGTTGGATACGGCGTATTAGGGATTTCTTGAAGTAGGGACCACGTTTGATATCTTCTAGAATATTCACATACTATATCTTTGATACGGTGTATTGAGTCTCTCTGGATACGGCGTATTGAGCTTTGTGGTCTTTGGTGAGTGCAGGCACGGATACGCCGTATCTTCTTGATGGATACGGCGTATTGGTCTTCAAAATAGTAATCTTCAAAATATCTTCATTTAAGCTCCAGAATGTGCGCCTTTTGCTATGTTTCACCAATTACTCCATAGTTACTGCTATTCTCAAATATAAATGATTAAGTAACAATTCTTTGCAATAATTATACAAAATGGGTTAATATCGTATGATAAATGATGCTATAAAATAAACGTTATTTGATGTCATTAAATATCCCTCCACTTGAATCCTACTTGTCCTCAAGTAGCCTTTAGAAGTTTACAAAAATGTATCTCTAAGGATATTTTCCGTTAAAGCATTTATTTGATCTATTACAAGTACACAACCAAACACCTCACGAAATAGGAAGATGAAAACACTCAAATCACTCAACTAATCTATGTGGTAACATGTAACTAATTGGCTCAATTGCTCGGTCGTGACGAGTATTCTATCATAAGCTTGGCAAGGATACACATCTCCACCACTAAAGCCAAGGAATAACAAGTTTATAAAGGTAAATATGGGTTTTTGTATGGAAAGGCGTACGGTTTGATCATTTTACAATCTTTCACCAGAAGTACCACTCCAATAAGGTAGCTGAAGCACACATACACACCCGGAACGCCTAATAGACATGAGTGTTCGATCACATCCTCATTCGAATTTAACCAACGGTTAGGATGAAGAATGATATAGGGTAGGAACCTTCTAACTTTCACCAAAAGTCGTAAACCAACGAGGCAGCTAAGACATGCATACATGGCCGTAACGACGGAATAGACATGCACGCTCGAACAAGTCCTCATTCGCGTAAAACCAGCGGCTAATCATTAGGTGGGAGGGAAGTAAATTGTTGTTAAATAAAAATCAAGAAACAAATAGATTAAGATTTAAGATACAAGTTGCTAGACACTTTTTCTCGACCGTTAGCATGATAAAGACACAACTATTTGCAACGTCTTGATCATAGATAAAAAACAACAACCTAAGTTAGCGTTTCCGTAATGATCAACTTACCAATCATCCCAAAACTTTACATACTCTAAAAGGCTAGTGGTGATATCTACCACTTTGTACAGTACTCTACATCGTTGATTTTTTTGTGGTGTATCAACGAATAATCGATCATTCGTGTAATTCCTTTGGTAATGCTCTTTGCGAAACGATTATCTTCAAACTTTCTTTCTCTCTCTTTTTTTATTTTTTTCTCATTTTTTCAATTTTTTTGCTAACTATTCTTCAAATCTCGGTGTAGTTTCACCATCATAATAATTCCGGATAATTTCTTCGATAGTTCCTTCGTTCTTCGGATTCACCAATAATTGTGAAGGTAGTAAAATCACAATAGTTTTGACTACTAATATACATTCTCATTTGTAATGTGAAAATTTCCAACCGCACCAAAGACAGAAAATGACACAAGACTCGGGAAATACAAATTTTACACTTTAAGCAACTAGCAACTGTAAATTAAACTTAATCTAACAGGGTAGGTTAAGGTGTAAGGGTGTAACGAAACAAATAGTTGGTGTAATTCCTAAAGGATTGGCTCTACGGATTGTTCTAATAGATCGTCACTCTAAAGATAAGAGTGGAAAAGGGTTTAAACGGGGAGGTTAACTAACCGATTTAGTTAGTTAATAAGCAACATGTAAAGGCGATTTTGGTGTAATCCTAAAATTTACCAATTTAAACAAGTTACTCCATCTAAATCTATAGTACTCATCACTTTGGTTTCGAGTGATATACCAATCCAAGTTCTAAATTCTACAACATCACCGACACACTCATATTTTGTGGAATTTGGGTAAACATTTGGAAACGAAAAGGTTAAATCCTCACAAGATCTAACAAGGGTTATTGTGTGCGGGTTATGTATCAAGTAATTTCACAAAAGTATGCTTGAAAAAAAAATATGAGCATAATTTAAGCATTTTTAATGTGAAAAATAAGACAAGTAAACATTATAATTCCATCCCCCCACTTGAATTATACAACGTCCTCATTGTATATATAAAATATTAGATACGGGGATTTAAAAAGAATTAAAATAAGAAACTCCCTTGATATTTGCTCGGTAGATTCTCCAAGTTACGTTTATGAGCAAGATTATGTTGAATAGCCGCCTTGAAGTTTCAAGACTCCAACACTTCAGGATATCTAGATTTTGTAAATTCTCCACCAACATCAATCGATTTTTCTTTTCACGAGGTCCTGTGTACATTCTTAGAAAACAAATACAATTCTATCTTCATGTACTCGTTTGGTTAGACTTGAAATAAATACCTAAAATCGTACAGGAATTTGATACGCCGTATCCATACCCCAGGATACGCCGTATTGATACATGTATACGCTGTATTCATTTAATGAATACGTCTTATAGACTGTGCTGAAAGTAAAGACTGGATAACGTCCAGATAGTCGATACGCCGTATCCATGCGGTTTGGATACGCCATATCCATGCGGTTTGTATACGCCGTATATACAGTCTGGGAAGACAAACTCGATAAAAATTGAAAATACATTCCGGGTTGTCTCCCGGCAAGCACTTTTGTTTATAGAAAAGTCTTTAAGTTAGACTTGCCCCAATTTACTCCCATCCTTATAAAACAATTTAGGGTCGAACGGCATGCCAAATGGCACACATAAATTCTTGATTAGGAAAATGAATGGCATCCCTTTGTTAATATAATTACAAGTCATGATATTAAGATTTGATTCCCAGATAAAAAATCCAGTTTTGAAAAATTTATTTGATGTATCATGACTTGTTTCCAAAAGCTTATTTGACCCATGTACATAGGCAGCAACATCGGTATTTATTACATCAGGTAACGATTTGACAGATTAATCCTCCGAAGAGTGTTCAATATCGACTTTATCATTATCATTGTCCTTATCCGATTTTGAATCATTGGGATAAATTACGTAAAAAGGAAATAGATCATTAAAGTTTAAAACGTTTTGTTCCTCTTCATCACATTTAGACAATGATGTTTCATCTTTCAAATTAAATTCATCGATATGTTGTGGGTTTAAAATCGGTTCAGTTAATAAATCTGATTTGGACGTTTGAGCATCATTGTAAACAATGGCTGGAAATTCATTCTCGAAATCTTTAAAGAATTCTAAATCATCAAAATAACTGACTGTAGGCTTGGGTGATGGAAGCAAAGGCATATTGGCTTTATCATTATCATTTTCCGAATCCGTTTTTAAATTGTTGACATAAATTATTTTGAAAGAAAATGAATTTTTGTCAAAAATTACCGTGTAATCTTCATCGTCGGATTCGTCAAACGATATTCTAAAGTCAATTTCATCGTTGTTAAGAGAACTTACTGTAGGCTCACACGAGAGTGTTGCTTCAGATATTGATGTGTCATTAAAGACTATAGATGAGAATTCAGTTTCAACAGATCTGAGGTCGTGAACGTCTTCATTATCTTAGATCTTACCATACGTAGCAGTTTCCCAGATATACACCTTACCACACCTACGAGATTTTTCTTCCTCAAGCCTGATATACTCATCCATAGTAATGTCGGGGTCATCCATTTTAACCTGTAATAAATTCGCAAGGAAAGAAAACTGTCAAATAGCATAATACGCCGTATTCAATGAACTGAATACGCTGTATTGATGATAGAGTCGAATACGTTGTATTGGTTTGAAAAAAATTATACGTCGTATCCAATAAATTGAATACGCCGTATTGAGTATTCGACTTAGAAAGTTATAGCGAACTGTAATAATGCACACAAACACACAATATGCAAAAATATACAATAGTTATCACGCTAGCATCAAGGCTGCACCGTTTGAAGCACTTTACGGTTGAAAGTGTCATTCACCTATTTGTTGGGTCGAGGTTGGAGAAGTTCAACTCACTAGTCCAGAGATAGTTCAAGAGACAACCTATAAAATCATTCAAATCAAGCAGAGAATTCAAGCCGCTCGTGATTGACAAAAGAGTTATGCCGATTTAAAGCGTAAGCTTATGGAATTTCAAGTTGGAGATAGAGTTATGCTCAAGGTTTTGCCTTGGAAAGGAGTAGTATGTTTTGGCAAACGGGGGAAGCTGAACCCCAGATATGTTGGACCTTTCAAAGTGTTGTAAAAGGTTGGAGCCATTGCTTACAAGCTTGAAATTCCTCAAGAGTTGAGCAGGGTTCACAATACATTTCATGTATCCAACTTGAAGAAGTGCTATGCGGATGAACCATTAGCCGTTTCGTTGGATGGACTACACATTGATGACAATCTTCATTTTGTCAAGGAACTGGTCGAAATCATGGATGGTGAAGTCAAACGGTTGAGGCAAAGCCGTGTTCCAATAGTCAAGGTTCGATGGAACTCTAAGAGAGGTCCTGAGTTTACATGGGAACGTAAAGACCCATTCCGGAAGAAATATCCACACCTCTTCACAAAGACCGCACCGTCGTCAAGTGTCGCGTCTTAAGCCTTGAGGACAAGGCTCATTTAACAGGGTAAGACTATAACACCTCATGTTTTAGGGTCATTGTACGTCGTCAATAAATTCACTATTTATTTTTAATATTGTACGCGTTTGCGTTAAAATTGAAATCGTTAAGTTAAATCGCGTAAGCTAAAAAATTTTGTTCAACGCAAACGGGCATCAAACAATTAAATGTTTACGTCAAGCAAGTGTTAGATAATTATTTGTAGGATAATTATTAACTTTGTATAATTTATTTTTATTGGTTACGTAAAGTGTTTACGTTTCGCGATAAAATAAGTTTAGGCATACCTGGAACCACCAAAACTTTTCTACGGTTCAATGAATACCCACGTTCATACCCAATACTCCAAGTTTTTATGAAACTTTACCCTTGTTACATTTTCTTGTTGTCCATCTTCATCTATACAAGTTAGGATTCCAAGATTTTCATACTACAAACTTTGTACACTTAAACTACAACTTCTACACTTCATGAACTAGTAGTAGCTTCACGATATCAAGACTTTTTTTCCTTGGTACTTTGCTTCCTGAATTTCATGGGATAACCTCCTCATTAGGAGACATATAGCACATAAAATATCAACTAGTACATGTACAACTTCAACTCATAAATCCTAGGACTAGTACAAATAGTAAAATGGACTAAAACTCCTTAAAACCTTCCTTTTGTTGTCGTTCCCCACCCCCTCCCATCTCACTTGATTCTTTTAATTTTCCTAGTATACTTGACTTCATTCTTCAAGTATAAATAGAGGCTTAAGTCTTGTAGAAAATCATACACATATTTCCTTAAGTAAAAACCAACCAAAACTCTCTCTTTTGCCTACTATAGGCCACGGCTAAAAATCATCAAACAAGAACCAACCATACAATTTTCCTAACCAATATTCTAGTGTTCTACATATTCAAGACATACTAAAAAGGTTTGAAGGTTTAGTTAGCATTTAAAAGGGGTAAAGCAAGAAAATGCAAGATTAGGGTTTACTTGGAATTAGGGTTTCCTTTTATCTTAGAAGCTTGGGTTAAATAGCTAAACAAGGGGTTAGATCATATTTCTCATCATCCTACATCATATTAAGGTTATCTAAAACCTTAATTTCTTTACTTTCATGATTTTATGCATATATGATGTTTATATAGTTAATCACCATCTAGGAAACTTATCTACATAAATAATGGATTTTTACACTTGTTTATGATTTGATATACTTCTACATATATTATATGGATGTTAATATCTTGCTAGAATGGAAATATAAGTATTGTACAAGTGTGGTTTATGTATAAAAAGTGTATATAAACAAGTTACCTAAAAAGTGTATATATAAAAGTTCATGAATAAATAAGTATGTAGACATATGGATCTTGTGATTCCTAGACAATATTTGGACAAATCATAGACAAAGGACCCTAAGGGTGTAATACATGTGATATAAGTTGTTGTAAAGTACTTGTAACAAAGTGAATAAACAAAAAAGTTATAAAAACAACTTTTAAACAAATTTTACCAAAAAGGTAAGAAATTCGAAAAACCGATTTATAAAGCATCCGTTTTATATTTTTTTAAATACTATATCTCATTAGGATTCGAAAAAGGTAAGAAACTCTAAAAACCGATTTATAACGAAGGAGATACGTAATTTACAAGTTACGCGATAATAAACGCGTTTATAAAAGAAATTTTATAAAAACTCTTTAAGTTTCACTTTTGATATATACAAATGGTTATTTTTCTCAGATAATACATATTTTTAGGATTCCAAAACATTAAGAATCATAATTTTATGATCAATAACGAAGGAGTTATGAATTACGCAAGTTTACGATAATAAATACTTTTATAAAAATAATTTTATAAAAGTTACTGTTCACATCAGATATATATATATTTTTAGAAACGATTCATTAATTTGATAGAACTTTTAATTACGAAGACGTACTCGAAAGAATCACTAAAAACAGAGTTAAAACGAATAAAATACAACATTTACGAGTTTACGAAGATTAATTTTATAAAGTATATGAACAGTAAAAACCACAGTTCACCAGAGGACTCAAATATTGAAAATGTAATATTTTGATACATCGTCTTAATACGAAAGCGTGGACATAAGAAACGTAAGAAACAGACTTAAAACAATAAAGTTACGCCGTTTTTACTAAAGAGATATTTATAAACGTTTTTACTTTATAAATATGATTTCATAAACGCAATTAATGGTGATCTAGCTATATAGAATTAAATATGGTATAAGTTAATCAAAGTTAAATGTCTTAGTACTTATACGACCTAATATTTAATTAGGTAGATTCGGTCATTATTGTGACCGCATTTTCTGTTATAATTGGTATTTATTCATTCACTCGAGGTGACTTCATAGCCGACGGAGGAGACGATGATGATGATGATGATGAGTCATCCGATGATGACGAGGATGATGATGATGATGTTGAGGAGGATGAGGATGAGGAGGAGGAGGAGGAGGAGCACCCAGCTCTGGCTGACTCTGTCCCACTACTAGTACACCGTGTTAGTGCTTGGATGTCTATCCGAGAGCAGCCACCTACACCCTTTTGGTCTGAGGCAGAGATTGCTAGACTTCTTGACATACCATCACCACTTTCCCCATGGTTATCACCACTACCTCAGATTCTCTCACCATCACTACTAGTATCATCATCAGTACCTGTAGCACCTCCACCACTACCTACTAGCCCTACTTATCTGTTAGGATATAGAGTTACTATGATCTGGCAGAGGGCCGAGTCACCATCCACTTCTCATTCATTACCTCTACCACCACCTATCATACTCTCACATACTAGGGCATCTGTGGCCATGATAAGAGTTGTTGCACCATCCACCTACATCTTAGCACCTCGATCAAGGATACTACCATCAGAGACACCATCGTCAGGGACACCACCACTCCTACCTATACCTTTACCTACTCTATTACCACCTTTGCTTTTACCCTCTACTGAATGTAGAGCATGTGTTTCCGAGGCTACATTTCCGCCTCGAAAGAGGCTGTGTATTGCTCTAGGTCTGAGATATGAGGTCGGTAAGAGTTCATCTACTCCCATTGCTAGACCCACTAGAGGCCTTAGAGCAGACTATAGATTTGTTGGCACTTTAGATGATGAGATTAGGTGACACCCTGATAGATATCTTGGTTATAGGATCACAGACACTTGGGAGGATATGGTTGAGCATATACAGGGGACACCAGCAATTACCGATGTGGCAGAGCTTAGCCAAAGGATGACAGACTTTGTCACGGCTGTTAGACATGACACAGATGAGATATATAGGAGACTGGATGATGCACTGGATGATAGGTTATTGATCAGCGGTCGGCTCAACATGCTGTTTAGAGATAGACGTGCTCATGCTCACACTGCTTTACTCATGAAGAGAGAGGCTATACTTTCCTGTGAGGCCTGGGGATGGTCGATGGATGCTAGTAACATAGCCTGTTCTAAGGTGAGAGCACTGAGGACTACAGTGCTAGCTCAGCAGACAGAGATTTTAGACTTGCGAGCAGCAGACCGCGCTCAACAAGCACAGCTTGTGGAGACACTAAGACTGATGAGTACACTGCAGACACAGGTGACAGCATTGTAGGGACAGCAGGGACCTGCTAGAGGTCTAGCACAGCCTGAGATACCAAAGGAGGCCGGTAGTAGCTCTTAGAGTTGTTATGTTGTAGCTATATTGTATTAGCCTACTAAGTATTATGGGGTAACTCCCGGCTAGTAAGGCTTTAGGTTGTTTATATTTCATTTTGTAACCTAAGGGTAGTGATCATTTTGTAACCGAATCAGGTCATGTATGTTTCCAGATTATATATGGAAAGGATGTATTAGGTCATGTCTGTAATAGAATTTATTATGAATGAATGTCAATTTAGTTACTCCATTGTTAATTTCAATTCAGTTGTACTTTTCACTGTGTGATGTGATCTCACTTTATTTATTGTGTATATGTCATATCATGGTTATGATTTTATGAAATCTAACAGGTATTATATTTTCTTATGATTGAAGAAAATGGCACAAAAAAGAACCACCAAAGCCAACCCCGCATAAACTACTGCCACTACTTATGTGACTAATGCCCAGTTTAAGGTAATGATCGACCAAGGTGTTACTGATGCTTTGGCAGCATGTGATGCTGACAGAAACATGAATGGCCATGACAGTGTAACACCCCCATTTTTACATATAGCAGCAGAAGCTAATCTGGGGTATTACTTCAAGGGTACAACAATCATAATCATAGAAAATGATTCAAAAAGAGTCGTTTTTGAAAGTAAAGTTATCATTTATTTATTTCATCAGAATTTGTACAAAAGAGAGGTTTCCAGAATCTAAAATACAACATTTGAATGATAACGGTTTTTCTATTTTCATGTCCTCGTCACTCCGTGCCATTAGTGAGATAAAAATGCTAAAACAGTCAACACAAAGGTTGAGTGAAATCCATAGGTTTAAGTAATATAATTTGAATGCAAATGCGATATTTGGGTTACATTGATATACACCCAGTATTGAAAACATAATTTAGTATTGCCATTAGCTCATGAATCCGATGCCTTAGGTTATAATGATAATATTGCCCCTGCGGGCACCTTTGCCAAAATACCCGCGTAATTTCTAATGATGTGCAATTGGTTATCGTTACTGGATACACCAACGGGGAGTCCAACCCAAATATATATATTCACAACATTCGCGCTTACTACAGAGAGTAATTAACGGTTCATGATTATGGGGACTTAAAGGCAACTGCAGTTACTTTAGGCAATAGTAAATTGAAATAGCATGTAGGAAATTATTACTTCATGTTTATTGCATGAATCTTCCTCGCAAGTTTAAAGATATTGAAATGCGAGGCTATGAACTCACCTGAACAGTTATAGGGTAATTGATAGCTAATGTATAGTGAATGAAAGTATTTGCTTCAACACGGCAATCACAGATAACTTGGGTTAATATAAGTGAAAGTCTTAGTTTTATATGTATATATAAAGTTTGTGGATTTCGATGTTGGTTTTGATATAAAAAAAAAATAATCAAAAAAATTATCATAACACCGTTCGGGCCACATAGTTTAGAAGTCATTTAGTAAAGTTTGTGGAGTCTAGGGGCACTTTAAATCGATAAACCCAACAACTTCAGACATAAGTGCATACAAGATGAAATTCTTATTATGAAGCTCCCTAGTTTGTGGTATGACTATGGATTCGGGAACATGATTTTGAAAGAAAACACATTGATGATGAATGATATAGGATTGACATAAGCAGTTCTTAAGATTTTTTTCAATATATGGAGATGTTAAGCCGAGGAGCGTTATTAAAGTTATGTCTGTAATGTTTTGATATGATTTTACACTTTTTCAAATGTTTACATTGTAAGAACTGGGGTTTGGAAAAAACTGCAAGTAGACCCCTAGGGTTTACATTTTTACGACTTTGGTCCTTCACTTTGTAACTTGATATACCAAGTTAAATTGTACTTTAAAAAATGACTTAATAGACCTATAGTTATAACTTTGATTAAAATGACACTTTTAGTACCTTTTAGATATAAGTTTCTAAAATTTACGATATATACCCTTGCATGGGATTATAATTACAAAAACATGCAATAGGCCATGCAAGCTTAATTTAACATTTCAATAGTGCATTTTAAGTTATAATAACTAAATTATCGAATGTTTAATAAAACATGATTTAATTTAACGATTCGTTTAAGTAAAAGGTTAAAAGGGTCAAATTAGGGTGTCAAATGAAAACGCGACGAGTTTTAGGTCAAATTCTTTATGACTTATCAAAGACTTATTTTTACATTATATTAGCTTATTTGGATTGTTATAACAAAAACTTTACCAGGTATACTCATAGTTTAAGTAAAAACATGAAATTAGGGTTTCGGGTGTACGGTTTTGGATAAAAAAGGCATAACACTTAGGTTTTTGAGTTCAAAGCTTTATATTATGATTTTAGCAAGAACATATGGACAATATGACGTTATATGAGTAGAATATAAGCTTATAGAACCTGGTTTGAGCTTATAGCTTGGAAACGGGTCAGAATCAGGACTTTCGGCTTCGTACGGCTAGAGTAACGACTCTCGGGCTTCGTTTCTTGGTTTCTTTTGCTTCCTTTCGGTACTTGAGCCTTCTTTTAAGATCTATTAGAATTATATTGGAAGCAAGTAGTTGCTACTATGAAGGTTTATAGAGGAGGAAGTGGGGGTGAAGAAAATGAAACTCACTTATGCCCTATTTATACTTGTTCAAGCTTAGATGGAGTAAGATGCCTTGGATCTGGTCTTTGACACCTCAGGGTCTAAGTATAGAAGGTGTTATAGCTAGAAAAATGATGAGAAAGGTCTAGAAACTAGCTTGAATGTGTTGGCTTGTTTCTTTGATGCCGCGGCTGAAGTAAGCAAAAGGAGCACATGGTGCCTTCATTCTTGACTTTAGATAAGTCAAAGTTGCTTAGTAAGCTGCTACTATGATTCTAGAAGAGGTTCACATTGGTTATTTGAACTTGGAATGGTTTGAAATGGGTCAAAATTGAGTATGAAAGGGTTCGGGTCAATTTTTGGGTTCGACATGTGTTCAAAGGTTTTAACAAGGTACATTGTGTTATGAATGATTAAATATTGATGAAATAGGTTGTTAAGGTCTGGTATTAAAGTAATTAGCAAAGATTAGCAATTGATTGGTGTTTAAACGGATTAAGAAATTAAAGAAAAGGGGAGTCCGGTTCAAACTAGGGCTGGTTAGGGTTTTCTTGACTTTCTTAGCTTATATTTTGCATACTCTTGATTAAGAATGACGGAATACAAATCCTAGGGCTTATATAAAGTACTATCAATGAATTTTGGTCGTTGGTTTAAGTTAAAATGGGTTGAAATTGAGAAAACGGGTCAAAGTTACAATTAGGGCATAATTAGGGTTTTCTGGATTCGTTAAGGTTTTCTAGGCTTTGATTTCTTGCACATTGCCAAGTAAATGATAGATGATGATTTGTAAACTTATTTTATGAGTTTACAATGGCCCTTGGTTGGTTATTTGGGATTAGAATGGTTTAAAACGAGTAAACGGGTTAAATGAACCAATTAGGTATATTTAGGGTTTCTAGGATATGTTTTACGTACAAGTGAAGTAAGATAATGAAGTAATGATGAAATAATGATTGAATAGGATTGATATGATTGTAAAATAAGTTTTTACAACTTATTTGAGTGTTGGTTTGGGTTTACAATGGATAAAAGCCAAGAAACAGGTCATGGTTTAGAAACTAGCTCGGTTTTAGGGTTTAGGGTTTTGAATTAGGGTTTTGAGTGTAAAAAGATGTATGAAAGTTTATGAATAGAATATTTAGGGTTTACATCTTGTAAAATGAGTGTAGTATCTTGCTCACAAGTGATAGTGAAGAGATGAGAATGAAAATGGAGGTAAAACGGCTATTTTATGGATTGAGCTTAATGACTTATACATTGAGCTTTTAAAGATTTGTACTTTGATTTGAAGAGATTTTATACTTAAAATAAGATGTTATATTACTTGTACATATGCTTTAGTAGCTTGTGCATTCACTTTAGGGGTTAACCCTTCCATGAGGTTAGGGTTTAGGACATCCGATAATGGTTTAAAGCCCGTTTTGATATGATGTTGTAATTGATACCTCATATGAGTAATGTACTTTTGTAATAATGATATTGTGATATTGACTTGATATATTATGATGATTTCTTGACATATACGAAGATAGGATTGCCATATGTAGGTTGTCTGAGTCCGTTAACTTGAGTTATGCAGGTTATATTGCATATTGAGATATTGGCAAAGTAATGTAATGTAATAAAGCGAAAAATTTCCCTGAAAAAGGTGAGTTCATATATAATTGATAGATTGTACATCATCTAACTTAATAGATGGATATTTACATTTATGAAAATTGTGGGTTGTTATAGTCTCCACCCCTTACAGAAATCTTGTCCTGAGATTTAATTAAACTTGAAGTGATGATTGAAAATAGATGAGGATATTTGGCATGAATTTCGTCTTCACGTTCCCATGTAAACTCTGGTCCTCTTTTAGAGTTCCATTGTACTTTGATTATAGGAATACGACTTCGCTTGAGTTGCTTGATCTTACTGTCCATAATTTCTACTGGTTCTTCTTCAAAGTTGAGTTTGTCGTCGAGTTGAAGTTCTTTCATTGGAATAACAAGAGATTTGTCGGATAAGCATTTCTTGAGATTAGAAACGTGGAGAGTATTGTGGATACTACTAAACTTTTCAAGAAGCTCTAGTCTGTATGCCACTGGGGCAATTCGTTCAAGAATTTTGAATGGTCCAATGTATCGTGGATTAAGCTTTTCTCGTTTTCTGAATCAAAAGATACCCTTGCGAGGTGATACTTTCAACATAACACGATCGCCAACTTGAAATTCTAAAGGCTTTCGCCTTACATTGGCATAACTTCTTTGTCGATCTCTTGCAGCTTGCAAGTGTTGACGAATTTGTATGATCTTTTTAGTGGTTTCTTGAATTATTTCTGGTCCCGTAAGTTGAGAATCTCCAACTTCGGCCCAGCAAACAGGTGATCTACACTTTCGTCCATAAAGTGCTTCGAATGGTGCTGCCTTGATACTGGCATGATAACTGTTATTGTACAAAAATTCTACCAATGGTAAATGTTTATCCCATCCTTTCCCGAAATCTATAACACAAGCTCGTAGCATGTCTTCGAGTGTTTGGATGGTTCTTTCACTTTGTCCATCAGTTTCAGGATGATATGTTGTACTCATGTCTAGTTGAGTACCCAAAGCATTTTGCAATGATTGCCAGAATCTGGATGTGAAATGACTGTCACGATCCGAGATGATAGAGATTGGTATGCCATGTCGAGAGACTATTTCTTTGATGTATAACCTCGTAAGAGTTTCCATACTATCAGTCGCTCGAATGGGTATGAAATGAGCTGATTTGGTAAGACGATCGACAATGACCCAGATGGCATCATGTCCGGTTGAGGTTTTGGGTAGCTTTGTAACGAAATCCATTGTTATCCTTTCCCATTTCCACATAGGAATTTCTGGTTGTACCAATAAGCCGGATGGCTTTTGACATTCTGCTTTAACTCTAGAACATGTCAAACACTTGCTAACATATTCTGCGATGATTGCCTTCATGTTAGGCCACCAATAGAGTTTCTTTAAGTCGTGGTACATCTTATCAGAACCCGGGTGAATAGAATATTTTTTATTTATGAGACTCATGCATGATTAAGTCTCTTAAACAGCCAAAAAGTAGTAACCAGCTTTGGTTTTTGATATAATGAGTTCCATTAGGATGAATTTCAAATGATTTGTCCATTCCTCGTAGGTTCTCGTTTTTGACATTTTCTTCTTTAAGAGCTTCATTTTGGGCTTCAAGAATTTAAGATGGAAATTTTGGATGAACGGTTAAGATTAATGCTCGAACTTGGAGAGGTTTGATTCATTTCTTTCAGCTTAAGGCATCTGCTACAATATTTGCCTTTTCGGGATGATAGAAAATCTCACAATCATAATCTGCGAGTAATTCTAACCATCGATGTTGCCTCATATTTAATTCTTTTTGACGAAGAATATGTTGAAGGCTCTTGTGATCAGTAAAAACTATACAATTTGTACCAGTTGACAACAGGGGGGGGAATATCCCAATAAGTTTAAAATTCTTTAGGTATAGAGTTAACAAGAAGGTAAAGCAAAAAAAAGCAAGATTAGGTTATACAGTGTGAATAACAAGGTAAAAACAGTTTTGTGCCATGCGTCCATAACATCATACTAAGGTTTACCTTAAAAACCTAAAACTCTTTACTTTCATGATATTTAAGCATATAATGTTGTATAGTTAAATCACCATCGAAAGGAACTATTTTACTAAGAAAAATGAAATTTAACTTATGATCAGGTATGATATACTTTGCCTGTTCTATATTTATTTTAATAACATGTTTATAATGGAAATATAAGCATTGTATTAAGTGTGGTTTACCCGTATAAAAAGTTCCTAAAACAAGTTATCAAAAAAGTGTACTTAAATAATTTTAATTAACAAAATATTAAGTAAAACAAATGAACTTGGAGATTTCTAGGACAATCTTATGGACAAATCATGGACAAAGTGACCCTAAGTATGTAGGACATTTTTGATCTAAGAGTTTGAAATGGACTTGTAACTAGTGTGCTAAACTAAAAAGTTACAAAATCAAGTTTTAATCATATTTATACAAAATGACCAAAACCTTCTGTTAGAAATCGAAATAAAACATAATTATTTTATATTTTTATAAAATACTACATCTCATGAGGATTCCAAAAAGGTAAGAAACTAGAAAATCCGATTTATAACGAAGGAGATACGTAATTTACAAGTTACGCGAATAATAAACTCGTTTATTATAAGAAATATTTATAAAAAAATTTAAGTTATCACTTCTAATATATAAAAATGTTATTTTTCTTAATAGTAATTATTTTTTATGAATCCAAAATATAAGAATCATATTTTTATTATTAACGAAGGAGTTATGAAATTATCCAAGTTTTACAATAATAAATACTTAAAAAATAATTTTTATAAAAGTTACAGTTCACAATCATATAAATTTTTTTGAAAACTCATTAATTCGATAGAACTTTTTACATAACGAAGACTACTCTAAAGAATCACTAAAACATAGTTATAAAACGAATAAACAATGACATTTACGATTTTCGAAAAATCGGGCTTAAAACGCAAAAGTTATGCTAGTTTTACTAAAACGATAATTATAAACGTTTTTACTTATTAAACGTAATTTTACCAAAACCATTAGTTGGTGATTGAACTATATAGAATTATATGTGGTTATCAAAGTACTATATTACTAGGGAGTTTCATAATGAGGCCTCTTCGGATGGCGTATCGACGAGTTGTTGGATTTACGATTTAAAGTGTCCTAACTCCTCGAACGTCATGTCATGACCTCTTAAATTATGATAGCCCGAACGATAGTACGATGTAACAACTATAAGATTATATTCAAGTACTCGGTACTTATACGACCTATGATAATTTAGGTTGCATTCGATCTTTTACGTGACGCTTTATCTGCGATATTTGGATTATCAGAACTCAAGGTGAGTTCATAGCCCCACATTTTTACGATTTCAATGATTTATAATTATGGGGTGGAAACATGCTTTGTTTTATAAATTGGACGCAAGTATTGATTACATGTTTGCCTAAGTAGCGATAACCCAAGTTAAGCCCATTATCATGAACTGTCAATTGCATAGATGTAGTTGGGAATTACATTATGTGAGCGCGAATGTTATTTAATAGATCTATTCGGGAAACGACCTCCCCGTTCGGGTGACTAGCTATCACCGGGAACGAACGTTATAGCATGTCAAATTTTAGATGTTTCGGGTTAAAACATCATTGCGGGCTGAGTAGCAATATTTTGCGAACAAGACTGTCGAGCTTCAGTGTCATGAGCTTAGTGTAAATGTAATCTAGTTTTGTGATGCCTGCATGTGTTGCATTATCACGGGAAAAGTCTTGCGGTCCTGCATATTATGATTTATCAAACCTATGAATTCACCAACATTATTGTTGACGTTTTAAAGCAATGTTTTTCAGGAGATCAGTAAGCACAAGGTGCCAAGGATACATTGGTGATTTTGTTTTGGGAAGTCATGCTAAAGATATGGTTGTTTTATGTTGTAAACCAGTATCTTTGTAATAATAATCAGGAACAAGTTAAAGCTTCGGGCTATTTGTATCAAATATTTGTTAAATCCAATGTATCAGTTTTAAAACGACTTTTTGGTCGTTCTATATATATCTTGTGTTATTGATCTATGAAGTAACACGCCCCGGACCCTTATTCCGCTGCGACCCAATTTGGGGGTGTTACAGATTGGTATCAAGAGCCAAGGTTATAGAGAACCAGGTCAAATGTTTTTGCTGGACTATAACCGTTTTCAAACATTGCATTCATAAAAAGGGGTTTTTATGGGACACTAGTTGTTGCATTAGTTAGTTGGACTAGATGCATTCATAATTGATATACGTGGTTATAATATATTACGTATATTACAATAAGAGCCTTATATAATATATACTCATAAGTTGTTTCTGCTGGTCACAGTAGTCATGTCAGCTGATTCTGCCGTTACCTATACTTCTGTTCACTCTGAGGCACGATCTTGGAGTATTCCATCTGAGGATCCTTACGAGGAGGCTGCCCAACAGTTGTTGGAGCAGGCACCACGTTCTCCAGAGTATGTACCTGAGGATCATGTACCAGTATACATTCTGGAGCCTGAGCATCCTGAGGACTTAGTGCCAGCTGAGGATGAGGCACCTACACCTCCACTACCACCATTCTTTTTATCTCCACACCATATCATCTTGTCTTTTGAGACCAAATCCCGTGCAGTACGGATGTCTATTTAACACCATACTCCACGATCACCATTTGCTAAGGCAGGCATTACCGAGTTGCTGCTACACTACCTTCATCATCACCACCACCAGAGAATGTTGAATCACTTAAAGATAACATTCAAGGAGTCTAGCATTTAGAATCTTGAGAGGCACCCTGGCCATAGACCAATAGATTTTGTCAGAGTTAGCCTCATTTTGTATTCCACTAAAATTGATTAATTTCTCGGGTTGGTAGTGTTAATAAAATGTGTATCTATTTATCATGTAAAAACGATGTATTAAGTATTAAACTTACATATTTGGTTATGATCATGTTACTGTACGTAGGGATTTATTTATGCCATGATTGCGGTTATCTTATTTCTATGAATAACTGTGGTCCTTCACCCTTACCTACTTGTTGGGATCACGGAGTGTATGATTTTCCTTGATGAATCTTCATACAAATTTTATTCCCTGTGACTTTCAGGTAACAATGACAACTGTTGTCAAGGGTGTGAGTGTTGAGGTAATGTGCGGGTTATAGTCGACGCGAAGTGGCTATGCTATCGGGCTATTGCCTTTTATGAGACAAAAACACCATGGCCTGTAGTCAATAAGTCAGAAACGATCAATCATGATTGCAAGGTTAGCAGGAATGCTAACAACAAGAGAAGTGGGAAGGTAACCAATAATGGCATGTTCTTTTTTATAAAAGGGCGGGAATTGAAGAAGTTGACCACATGACCCGGGGTGTAGGAATCCCTAATGTTGCTAGGAATCAAACGATCTACACACTGTTATAAGTGTGGAAAGTCTGAAACACTTCAGAGTAAGTGTCCTCTAGTGAAGTTCTGAATCGTGTGGATAATAATGATTAGCCTCTTTCTGAACGTAGGCTGAGAACAGAGGAAGTTGATTAACACTTCCAAGAACATATCAGAACCAAACAACAGGCCAAACAAGAGGCAATAATACTGGCAAACTTTTACGCTCAGGGCCGGGGAGTAGAAATATTACGGCGGGTCCAAGCCATTGTGTCCTAAATGCGCTATCATCATGATGGGTCCATTTCCTCCAAAATGCCACAGGTGAACATTGTAGGCCAATCTGGTCCGTTACCTGTAGGAGACCTACAAATGGACAATATACTAACAACCAAGAGGCACCAGAGGACAAGTAGAGTTTATTTGCTATGATGTGGGAATCAAGGGCACTAAAAGAAGGGATTGCCCTGAGCTGAAAGAACCCAAAGTCATAAAACCAATTTGGAGGTACTAGAGCACATAGGTGGTGCATTACCTTAAGAGGAGGCAGAAACCGATCAAAACCCTAACAAACATTAAGGATGAGATCGAAGCTTAAAAAGAGAAGTTGGTCGCCTGGCCTAGCCAACCCATAATGTTGGAGCTATTTAATCTTTATTTCCTTAGAGTTCTCATTGTATTTCCCCTTAAAATTATGTTGTACGATTGAGTTCAAATTTCTTTCAAAATTTTCGTATTGTGAGGAATTGTGTCAATATTAACTTAGGTTCTTATTTACTCTTACAAACTACTCTTACGAGTTATCATGAAATTATAATGCTATTTTGACGAAATAGAGCATGCATCGTTAGTCCTCATTATACATGGCTGTTTCAATATGTATAATGGAAGGTACCATGCCTTGCTGAGGAGTAAGTCACTCTAAAAACCTGTTATGGAAATAATTTTCTTCTTATATCATGTTTGTGGTGGTATTCATAGAACGTGTTTACTTTTGGAAAGCGAATAGTAACTCTCAAATAAGCAGACCTTCACTCCGTTTACTATAAGTCAGGCTTCATCTTATATCAATCCTAAGCCGGACAATCACTAGTCTTCCCTAGGACAATTGCTATCTAATTTACTCGAACTAGAAAATTTACTAAATCACCCATTCAACATCGACTTAATGCCGTAGAATTTGACAGTTTTGACGTCATGATTAGTATGGATGGGTTGGCAAGATACCAAGTCCGTTATTGTTGTGACGAAAAGATCATTCGTGTTTCATTTGGATCACGAAAATTGAGTATGTTATGACGAAGGCAACTGCGCAAACGAGTACCATACTAAAAATCATCTCGTGCACTAAGTAATGCAAAAAGGATTTCTATCTTTTTGACCATATGTCACTGCAAAAGAGGTTGATGGACAAGTCGGAAGTAGAAGCGACTTGTGGACGTTCCAAATAGTCATGACTTTTCTGAAGTATTTTACCTGAGACATTGTGGGGTCTTCCTTCGACTCGACAAGTGGAGTTTCAATTGATTTGGTTACCTGGTGCTGAACCGGTAGGCACGAGGCACTTTAGGATTGGCGCCTTCGAGATAAAAAGGAGTTATCCTGAGGCAACATGAATAGGCTGTCCATAAAGGCTTTATAAGTCCAGTTCCTCACTTGGGGAGCTCCGGTTTGTTTTCAAGAAGTAAAGAGGATATTCCAGATGGCATTAATTACCGGGAATTGAATAACTAACGGTGAAGAACCGGTTATCCGCTCCCATAATTAATGATTTTTTTTGAATCGCTTCAAGGGCTCGAGTGTCTACTCGTAGATCGACCTAGTTCAGGTTCATCACAATAAGGGTTCGTGATGATGGACATTCCGAAGGGACTGCCTACAGAATCGTTATGGGCCATTACGTATTTCAAGTTATGCCGTTTGGTTTGACAAACGCACCTGCCGTATTCATGGACTATCATGACACCGAGTGTGTAAACCTTATCTGGACACAATTCGTTAATTGTTCTTTATTGAGATATTTTTGACCTATCCAAGAGCAAGCAAGAGCACGAAGAGCATCTGAAGATAATATTGGAGTTGTTGAAGAAAGAGGAGTTGTATGCAAAATTTTCCAAATGTGAATTTTGGATCCCCAAAGTACAGTTCCTCGGTCATGTGATCGATAGTGAAGGAATTCATGTGGATCCAGCCAAGATTGAATCCATTAAAGATTGGACATCTCCTAAGTCACCAACGGAGATTCGTCAATTTTTAGGTCTTGCTGGGTACTATCGAAGATTCATTGAAGGGTTTTCAAAGATCGCCAAACCAATGACTAAGCTTACTCAAAAGAAGGTCAAGTTTGAGTGGGGCGATAAACAAGAAGCAGCTTTTCAACTGTTGAAGCAAAAGTTGTGCAGTGCACCAATCCTTGCATTACCTGAAGGAAGCGAAGATTTCATCGCATACTGTGACGCTTCGAAGAAGGGTTTGGGGACGTGATATTGATGAAGAGTAGAAAAAGTGATTCTTATGCATCACGCCAGTTGAAAATTCATGAGAAGAACTATACAACTCATGATTTGGAACTTGGAGCAGTAGTGTTCGCTCTCAAGATCTGGAGACATTATTTATATAGAACTAAGTGTACGGTAATCACAGATCACAAAGTTTGCAACACATTTTTGATCAAAAAGAGTTGAACATGAGGCAACGCAATGGCTAGAGTTGCTAATGTGATTATATTGCCGATATTCGTTATCACCCGGGGAAAGCCAATGTCGTTGCTGATGCTTTGAGCAGGAAAGAACGAGAACCACCGTTAAGAGTTCGAGCCTTAGTCATGACTATTAGTTTGGATCTTCCCAAACAGATCTTTATGCTAAGATGAAGCGCGAAAAACATTGAACATTAAGATGTAGAGTTGGGGGGGGGGGGGAAATTGTGGATTGAAAAATGCTAATAAATTTACATAAGAATTAGGAGAACAAAAATTGGAAACACCGTGCGGATGGAACCCTATGCCTTCAATGGGCAGGAGTTGGCTTACCTTGTTATGGAGATTTACGGACTGTAATAATGCACGAGTCCACAAATCAAAGTACTCTATTTCATCCGGGTTCTGACATAAATGTACAAGACTGAAGAAACTATATTGGTGGGCCCCAACATGAAAGTGATATTGCACTATCGTCGTTAGCAAGATTTTGACCTATGCTTAAGGTCAAGGCCGAACATCAAAGGCCATCAGGATTGTTGGTACAACCCAAAATACCCGAATGGAAGTGGGACAACATCACCATGGATTTTGTTACAAAGCTTCCTAAGACGTCTCAAGGCTATGACACAATTTGGGTGATCGTTGACCGACTCACTAAGTCTGCGATCTTCACACCAATGAGAGAGACCGATCCTTTGGATAAACTTGCAAGATTATACCTAAAGGAGGTGGTCACGAGGCATGGGATACCTGTCTCAATCATTTGTGATCGCGACCCGAGATTCGCATCAAATTTCTGGAGGTCACTTCAGAACGCTTTGGGTACTAATTTGGATATGAGTACTGCGTACCATCCACAAACAGACAGGCAAAGCGAGAGGACCATTCAAACTCTCGAGGATATGCTGCGTGCTTGTGCAATCGACTTTGGAAAGGGTTGGGTTAACCATTTGCCATTAGTCGAGTTTTCATACAACAATAGCTATCACGCTAGCATCAAGGCCGCACCATTTGAAGCACTTTATGGTCGGAAGTGTCGTTCACCTGTTTGTTGGACTGAAGTTGGAGAAGCTCAAATACTCGGTCCAGAACTAATTCAAGAGACCACTGAGAAAATCATCCAGATCAAGCAAAGGATGCAAGCCGCTCGTGATCGACAGAAGAGTTACGCTGACTTGAAGCGTAAACCAATGGAATTCCAAGTCGGGGATAAAGTTATGCTTAAAGTTTCGCCTTGGAAAGGGGTCGTACGTTTTGGCAAACGGGGGAAGTTGAACCCTAGGTATGTTGGACCTTTTAAGGTGATAGAAAGGGTTGGAGAAGTTGCTTACAAGCTTGAACTTCCAGAAGAGTTGAGCAGAGTTCATAATACGTTTCATGTATCTAATCTGAAAAAGTGTCATGCCGACGAACCATTAGCCGTTCCGTTGGATGGACTTCATCTTGATGACAAGCTTCATTTTGTTGAGGAACCATTAGAAATAGTGGGCCGTGAAGTTAAACGGTTGAAGCGAAGTCGGATCCCATTAGTCAAAGTTCGATGGAACTCCAAGAGAGGTCCTGAGTTCACGTGGGAGCGTGAAGACCAGTTCAAAAAGAAATACCCACATCTCTTCATCAAGACCGCACCGTCGTCAAGTGCTGCATTGTAAGCCTTGAGGACAAGGCTCGTTTAACGGGGGAAGTCTATAACACCCTGTGTTTTCAAGTCATTGACGACGTCGATAAATCCATAATGTACCATTTGTATTGTACGTGTTTGCTTAAAATTGTAAACGTTAGGTTAAATCGCGTACGCCAAAAATCAGCGTTCAATGTAAACGGGCATCAAACAATTAAATGTTTACATCAAGCAAGGGTTATATAATTATTTTGAGGATAATTATTAACTTTGTTCATTTTATTTTTATCGGATACGTAAAGTGTATACGTTTCGCGATAAATTGCGTTTAGGCACTCCCGGAACCACAAAAACTTTTCTACGCTTCAACAAATACCCACTTTTATACCCAATACATAAAAATTACATAAATATATCATGTATATCCTTGTTTTGCCGAAAATCTTGCATTGTGTACAAGTATTATATCAAAACTCTTTCATTTTGGTCAAACATACACCTTACTTCATAAATGGACACCATACCTCTTTAATGGCACACCATACCTAGCTTACCTAAGACTAAGACCATCACTTGGACCATGCTTTGACTCCTAGACCCATTACTTGCACCATACTTACATCTATACTTAAGAGATGTAACACTTACATACATTACCACTTTGTAAAAATCAAACATAACTTCCTTTTCCTCTCTATATTGCCACGGCAATAAGCAAGCACTCTTCTAAATCCATAGCAATTTTTATACAACCCATACACTTCTATATACACCTATTCTAAGATATACTAAGGCATTTGCAAGCATTGAATCACCATTTCCAAGTATTTCTCAAGTAAAAGAAAGTTAGGGTTTCTATTAAGGAAAGCT
The DNA here is from genome assembly GCA_026074375.1 of Tanacetum coccineum. Classification (NCBI taxonomy): domain Eukaryota; kingdom Viridiplantae; phylum Streptophyta; class Magnoliopsida; order Asterales; family Asteraceae; genus Tanacetum; species Tanacetum coccineum. Next base: position 52,957 of record BQNB010019118.1, read on the forward strand.
AGGGTTACTTAAGTGCAAGCTTGGTTTTGTGGCTAAACAAGGGTTTAGTACTAGCACATCATCATCATCATACCTCATAAGGTCTATTTGAACTCTTTATGTTCTTATAACTTTCATTTTTATGCATATGGATTATTTCTAATTAGCTTTATATTCCACCATTTTAGGATTATTAACATGTAAAAAGAAGTTTTTAATTATTATCATCATAATGTACACATTTATATATCTTATGATGTTATTGACATCATGTTAAAATGGTCACATAAGTGATTTACACTCTTGGTTAAGTAATAAATGATTATGGGATAATTAGGGTTTACATGTTTTTCAAAATAAGTTTTCAAGTTAAAGAAATACTTAAAGACATGTTAAAGTTAATTATGAACATATATTGAAGTTTAGATAATCATTAAAAGTAAAGTTATTAAAAAGAGGGAAGGCTTGTATGATAATGATATTTTTTTTTGGGGGGGTATAAAAGTAGCCAAAAGAAACACACTATAAATTATGGTAAAATTAAAGTTGAGGTATGTAAGATATAATGATGTACTCTATAAAAGTTGGACACATGAGGACTTAGATGACAAATGGACATTTTTATATTGTATCATATATGACATAAATAAAATATAAGCCTAATGGTAAAAGATTAAAAAAGTGCAAATAAGAAACAAGGTTTGATTTGGACTTAATGAAAGATTTTACAAACATTCTGTTAGAAATTTTGTGAATAAGACATACGGCATTTTATGTATTTATAAGATAATACATAACACTACGATTTCCGAAAAGTGTAAGAAACTTTTAAAACGGATTAATAACGAAAAAGTTCCTTTAAAAACGAGTTATACTGATAATAAACAAAGTGAAGTCGAAATAAATTTTTATAAAAACATTTTTATAAAAATTATAAACAGCAAGTGTTGATATTTTTAAACAAATGATACATATTTTTTAGGATTCCAAAATTATAATAAATCGTAAATTTTTTCAATTAACTACGAACGAGTTATGAATTTTGCGAGTTTACGACAATTAATACTTTTATAAAACTAATTTTATAAAAGTTTACTATTCGATGACAGAAAGTTATATTTTTTTGTAAACCTCATAAATAAATAGAACTTTCAAATACGAGAACGTCCTCGGAAAGAATCCGTTAAAAACGGAGCTTAAAAAAATAACGAATAAAAAACGTACATTACCCGGGTTTTTAACCGAACGAATTAAAATCGATAAAAAAATACAAAGGAGTCTGGTGTTAACAGTAAATCTTTACTGTTCACTCAGTAAGTCCGAAATTCAAAAATGTCAATTTATGATAACTCGTCTGATACGAAAAGATGTGGTGCATAGAGAAGCGCGAGAATCGAGCTAAAACGCAAAAGTTATTCTAGTTTTACAAAAACGTTGAACTTATAAACATAAACTATTAAACACTAATTTTACCTAAAAACCATTAGTTTGTGAATGAGCTATATAAGAATATTAGTGGTCTTCACAAAGTACTATTATACTAGGAGTTTCATAATGAGGCCTCTTCGGATGGCGTTTCGACGATTTGTTTGGATTTACGATATTAAAGTGTCTAACTCCTCGAACGTCATGTCATGACCTCTTAATATGATAGCCCGAACGATAGTACGGATGTAACAACTATTAGATTAAATTCAATGTTGTTAAATATAAGTACTCGGTAACTTATACGACCTATGATGATTAGTTGCATTCGTCTTTACGTGACGCATTATCTGCGATATTTGGAATATCATAACTCCAAGGAGAGTTCATAGCCCCAAACGTTTTACATGCTTTTGTTTTAACAAAGTTATTTGGGGTGAAAAAAACGTGCAATTTTTTTACAACAAGACACAAGTGGTAAAGTTTTATATTATGATAACATGTTGTCCTAAGTAGCGATAACCCATCTGAGCCCATATCATGAACGTAAATTACGAGCGCGAATGTAATAGATAGATCTATGGAGTTTGACAAACCCCGTTCGGTTGATTTAGCTATCCACTGAACAACGAACTTATACCAAGCGAATATAGGATGATGCGGGATTAGAACATCACCACGGGCAATGGAGGCCATTAATTTGTGTTTACTCACATTACGTCAAGCTCAGTTCAAGATGCTAAGAGCAGCGGTAATAAGACATTTATATGATTTCTGCATCTTCTCATGTATCATAAACCTTGGAGATCTTGTGGTCCAACAATATATGATTTATCAACCTATGAATTCTACCAACCTTAATTGTTGACTTTTTAAAGCAATGTTTTTTTCAGTGTATTGCAAATATGTTGTGATGCGTAAATGCATTATAATTTCAAGGTATTAGATATTTAAGATAGATACTTCAATTTTGATATAAATATATTTTGTTAAGGCATTTTTCCAAAATTTCCCCCGGGGCATCATATATTGATGTGAAATTGTATACGAGTGAGAAAGAAGTAACAAAAAAATTATTATTGTGTATTATTATTTACTTTTGGTGATAACTAAGATTAATAGTCAAATTGTTTACTTGCGGTTTCTTTATAAGGTATGTCCATGTCTATCTGTCGTTATTGTTATCGCTAAAAAATCCGGCCCCCTTATTTCAAAATCCTGGCTCCGCCCCTTATGCCAATTAACAAATTCGGTGACTGTAGGGATTCTAAAACGGAATTCATACATGATTCCCCAAGTTTTTATGCCTCAATCATTGTTTAAACTTGATGCTCCATCAATACACTATGTCATTAATACTGTCCATTCAAATCCCCCAACTCAATCTTATATAGTATAAGATTTAAATAATAGTTTAAGTATAAGTTTCTAGAAAGTTTATCATAATGGCTAACATGTTTGATTTGGTTAGATTATGAAAGATTCATTACTAAAAATGGTTAGACACAAATCTTATTAAAATCTCCTAATTGTACTTAATTAATAGTTAAGTACAAGCATCTAGAAGGTTAATCTTTTTAATCATAAGAATGGAAGGATTTACGATTTGTTTCTAAAAATGGTTAATCTTATTTTGTCATATTATTTGATATAATTAATTAGTAGTTAAATAAAAGATTACTTGCAAATCAATTTTTTAAGTGGTAGAAAATATTTAATGACTATAAAAGGTATTTTAAACATTCTCAATGGTTTGATTATAATGCAACATAACAAACATATTCATACATTTTGTTGAAGCATGAGTAGACTCGAGACGTCGAGAGGTGTTGATGAATGTATGCGTTGATGAGTTGTGATCACGCGTAACTTGCACATTTTACGTTATGTATTACAAGTTACTTGTTTGTCATTATTAAAACCAAAGGACTTGTTTAGTTTAAGTATCGTAATATTTGCACTAAAAAGGGGAAAAACATGAGTTTTTCGTATACGTGCAACATCGTCTATTTATATATATACACAATAATTCGTACTTTCATTTTGATAGTAATAATCTTGTCCATATATATGTTGTATTTTTAAAACATTTATGTTGTATTTTTAAAATGTAAAGTCTAGGGATACAAAGTAGGGGTTATTTGTTTTTTTTTTAGTTATTAAAAAACATGAAAACTTATAGATTTACACTTAACTCTATATTATTTATTTAAAATTCAACCACTAAAGTTTTAATAATTACCACCTTTTTTTTAAGTTTTTGTTTTCACAAATTTGACACATATATTTTTGTGTTTTTTTCTCCACCAAATGCTTCCATCAAAATTTTCAATTTTTACCAAATTTGATTAAATATTAACTTTTTTTTAACCAATTAAATCACACGATTTTGCCTATGTATCAAAATCAAGCGTTGTGATTGGTCCAATTTTTTTCTATAAGATCAAATTTCATAAAAAAAACTCCGGAATGATGTAATTTTTTTATTATATAAAAGATTTAGAAAAAATGTTGAAAACAAAACAAAATTTCTACAATTTATGGGACATCATTTTTTTCTATTATTTAACTTCACTGTTATTATAGCGTGTTAGATTGTGAATATCATCGTAATTACGCAGCAGTGCGCCCATGTTATTAAACTCGTTCAACACATGAAGTATAAATCTCAAACACAATTAGAGGATAGGCACACCGTGTTAGTTTGAGTGAAAACTAATTGCAACATTACTTATTTCAAATACGTTATGAACTTGTAAAAATATAGATGAAATTATATGAAAGAAAACTCAAATATTATTCATATGAATTGGATTACAACCATCTGTATATTAATTTCATGCCTTCTGGTTTATCTCTTGCGAAGTAAAAACCAACTTTATTCACTAACCAAAAACACTTTCTCTCAACAAAGATATTTTGGCCACACTGTGCGGCAATTTTCTTGTCGAAAACATTAAAATGGAGGGTGTTCTTATAAGTATTGTCGGGATTCTTCCAGTAAAATTCCCCTTCAAACACAGTCGAATCACCAACAGCTTCACGGAATTTCTGTTAACAAATGGAAAACAAAGATTATGAACAATAGAGAAAATGGTGAAATTCTTTTATGATTATTGCAATGGGATTCAT
>BQNB010019119.1:0-10992 GCA_026074375.1 Tanacetum coccineum
AGCATCCTAGCGTATATCGGTGACGTGTAGTGTATGCATACCATAGAGGTTATATACTTTGGTAACTTGTTTGGTTTAGTGTGGTATTTATATTATACACACGCGTATGTTCAAGAAGGTGATTTCAATAATTGCTAAAAGGTACACGCTTCTTGATCCCTTTGTTAATTACATATTCTATACGTGTTTATGTAATTCGCTGCGTACTCGTGATATATTTAATGGTTAAATAGATGTAAAAACCCAACAGTGCGACAAGAGATAATAACCTTTTGGGTTATTATCTCTCGTCGCACGAATGAATGAGGAGGTAAGGGAATATATATAGTCCCAATACTTGTTCTCCAAGTCATACTCAAACACCTCCTCTTGTTTGCTAGAAACAACATTCGGACCCCTCCTTCTTTTCTTGTTCGACCATTTAATTATTTCGTGAAACATATTAATATAATTAATATACAATATATTAATTACATTAATAAACGTATCCTCTGTGTAAACGCGTGTGCCCCCATAGGCTCACGTAATTTCCGGCCGTATATTTATTTATGATATGGACATATCCCAACAGCTCCCACTTGGACATGTCACAAATAAATATAACAACATTGGTAAGCGTCTAGCAACACGCCAATGTTCCCAGAAATACATGAGTGTACTTTCGTAAAGTCACAGTTAAATGATTTATGAATTTACAATCCCTTTGTTTCCGATACCGTGTTAAAAATGGATATGGATCAATAGTCATTCCATTAATTAACGATTCTGTTTCTCGTATATATGATTAATCAAGATTACCAAAAATCATTGAGACATATCTACCTGAGTTTTTGGGTGCGGCCACACATACATCTGATTAACCCTACGAGGGGCCCAGTGGCATCATACTTCAACTATTGAAGGAACAAATTCTTTATTGACTACAAGTGTCAAGTCACCATGCTTCACAATCACTTCTGAAATAGCCCTTATTAGTTACCTTATTCAGGATAACTTAAACTATATCAAGAAGGAATATCCACATATGCTAAACCTACTTGCATCTCAAGTCTAAGGATTTAGTAAATTAAAATCACTTACAAGATTCACTTAATGACGCCGATCCATAAAGTGATAATCTTGTTAGTTGGGGAAGTCCAATATTCATCTTATGAATATCATGTGAGTTTGGCGGACACATCCTTTAATATCCAAGATATCACCAATCACTCAGATTTGTCTTAGTTTAACAATATTCCCATATTGTTAATCGACAACGGATTAATTTAGAATAATAACTATTATTATTCATGGATTTAAACATGCAAATATAGGACACAATTTATATTAAATATAACTTAATACCACGTATCTTTATCATTAATAAAATTGTCTTAACATCCCTTATCCAAATACTAAATAGATCAAATGCATGATAATTCTAGTTGACGAATCATGCCTCAAGACACGATGATCGTACTTGTTGACAAGGCTTAGATTTCATAATTTCAACTAGATTTGATCTTTAGGAATTTTGAGAATACTTATTTCAAGAATTCAATTAGTGAAGTTCTTGAAAATCTATGATGAATGTTTGTACGTGTATATCCACATATCTTAATATTGACACACTATATCTCATCAACTATTGAAAACAATCATCTTTCACCACTTCCAAAAGTGTAAAGCATTCTTATTCTATAATGTATAATGCAACTATGCTCACAGTTGAGCACAACTAGTTCACATGGTCATCATCAAAAATGAAATCATACCATGACTAGTATTGAGTGTCATCTCAAATCGATTTAGCATCCGTGTACACAAACAACCCCATGCTTTTAAAATCCGTAAACAATGAATATTCTCTTAATAATGTTTGACACCTCATGAACTCCAAGTTCATTGGTTTATTCCAATTGCACAACAAATTGTTGCAATATATATCCTTAGATTTTCATTACTATGGACAAATTCATAATCTAAGAAGAATTCCAATTCCAAACATATTCCATTAAAATATTCAATTTTATAATTATCTAATAACTTTCAACTAAAATACCAACTGTAGTCAATCATCATGCATTCATCATGTACAACTTTCTCTACACATATATGATTTAACATAAACGAATCCTTTAGTCTAACTCGAGACATGTTCTATCTTATCAAAGATATGCATCCATTGAGACTTTCTAAATGGTATGTTAAATTGTGTTAGATTTATATACCGCATATGTTCATAGCAATGAACATATATTTCAAGGTTGTATATTTAATTTCCTAAATCTTTCAGGTGAAAGGAACCTGAACATAATACTCCCACTAGCTTTTAGAAATTCTCAGGAGTTATCTTTATTTAAAAATAAACAAAAAGATTATTCTCCTAGATGCTTGCAATGATCCATACTTGAATTCTTGTTGTTTGTACACTTTATAAAGATTATATGAATTCATAAACTCCTTTGATTACTAACCGTCCTCGCAAAAGCAATCATTCAAGGAAGAGTTTTAAATTCTATTGTCATATTTCATCTATATGAACACTAGTATGACAATCAACCATCTTTATATAATTAAATGCACATAGAAAAGAATATTTAAATCACAATCAATTGCTTGAGGTATAATAAAAATCCTATCATAATGTAATGCATTATGTATGTGTAAACAACATTTGCCCTTAATGAGTTTTTGAAACCAAATAATCATAACCACATAATTTTGGGTTTTTCTTCTCTTTTAAAACTCTTTCCTAACTTTAACAGTCCGAACTGTTAGTTTAAAAATCAATGCAGAGTTTCCAAAAATGATTATCTGTGACAGCACTTAACCATTTATAGTTTGAGTTCATTTGTACAAATCAAAATTCAACAATGCCTATTAATGGTTACAAACCATGAACCGAAATCAAAAATACAAAAATGCATCTTTAAAACATTCCCATGATTCCTGTGACTCCATATTCCTCAATAGAAATAACATTTATCAATCAAGTATTTGAGGTATCCTTACGAAAGCAATGAACGAGAATTATATCATTAAGATGGTTTAAAACATTTACATGTAACATTTACTTGAAAGCCTCCATTTACTAATTCACTAGTGTGTGTATAAAGGTTTATGTATTTTGTATTTTTTTATCTCCTTCCAATCCTGAAAAAAAAACGCTCCCACTTGCTTTTTGTAATTAAAGACTCTTCTATAATTACTTAGCATGTAGAGTAACAATAATTTGTTCTCTTTTTGGGACATTACAAGATACACTGATAGTTGCTGAATCTAGGTTTTAATATCACTCTTCATAAGAATTTTAACAAATCTAGAACTTCAATTTTAAGACAATGTGAATCATCACATTCCATAATCATGATTACGTCTTATTAACCTTCTAGGTTGGAGTCTTATTGAGTATATACTAGACATACTCAATTTCAAACCTTGACAGATTTTGAAGGTGAAATATTTAAGTTATCAAAATCAAATAATTTGATTCAATACTCTAGACATACCATGAATATGTGATGTTCTATGAGTAATTTTATTGTGAGACTTTATCACAATCTATTAAATAACTTAATACTCTTTAGGTTGGACATAGCTAAACAAAATGCGTCAAAACGAAATGGAATATTTAGTTTTAAAAACCCATTTGCATGCAAAATGTATACGTTTTAAAACTAGTTCAAGAACTCTATCCATGTTAACAATACATTATTTTGCCTTTGAACAATTCAAGGACTTTTGTTCATGTCATAGCCAGAGGATATAACTTACTTTATGTTATAAGTCTTTCAACATTTAAAGGACTTCATGTTTATTAATTTACATTAAACATAAACATATTTAACTAAAGTAACTCTGAACGCCAACTCTTGACTTCATGAAAAAATTACAAGTAATCAAATTACTTTCATTATTTTGGGACCCATTCCCAAGAGCACATAAACATTTTACTTGAAGTAGTCATCAATTTAAGATTACTTCATTATTTGGACATTCCCAAAAACACATAAACCATTTAAATTAATCAGTCTATCAATTAATATTACTACTTCATTATTTTGGACAATTCCAAAAACACATAAAACATTTTAACTTGAAGTAGTCTTTAATTTATATCTCGACCTATTGTTTTCTTACCTTACGGTCAAAGAACCTTTAATCATATTGTTATTCATGTGTATTACCTTGCACACAATAAAGATTTATCCCACGTGTCATGGCACAACAATCATACCATTAATCAAACAACAACAACGACGATCGTTATGTTTATATGTGACAATATGATAGTGTCACAGATATTAGCGTTACAGTAAGATATTAAACCGACTTGTTTAGTAGAAATATGCAAAACTAACCTTAAAAACATGAGTGTCTATAGTTGAAAATTATATATTATTCTCAAACAAGTCAAGAAATAATCTGGGTAACTTTGTACTCGCCACTGAATTTGACCGCACAATGAATGTCCCTTTAATTCAGAAATAATCGTGATGCTCCCACTGGATTTGACAACATTGCAAGTGTTCCATAACCATGGAAAACAAATAGTATTTATTAACTATCCAACTCTCTTTGAAATCTTAATTAGTAACATTTACTTGGATTTCCAAATGTCTACTATGTAATGAGGGCTATCCATCAAAGCTATTGATTAACTTGAAAATTGGGCATCAATTTGCTCCTTAATTAGGATTAAGACCAAAGCTACTAGATATAATTTATCCCTAGTTTGCCTTTACCATTTTGTCGTGTAAAATGGTATTAATTTCTAATTCAAGAAACGCATACAACAATCACTACATAAGATGATACTCATTTGATAGCTTTAAGAACATATTCTCTAGTTATCTATATGTCTTATATCTTTCAAAATATTCACCATAAATCTATAAATGAAGAAATATAAGTCATGCAATATACTTAACTTTTAAGCTTCCTATGAGTTTGATTAAATAGGATAATTCCTACGTTCCTATTATAACTTTCCCGTATCAAGAAAGATATAAAGGAATGTATCTCCTGTTCCTTTACAAGGAAAGGAGTCTCGTTTGGACATTCTTTGATAAAGAAACAACCAATGTATTATCGGTTTTAAATCGTATGCATTAATACATTAATAAGAAAATCGCAAAATTAATTTCAGTATTTTCGAAATACTCCTTTGAAGAAAATTAACTACCCATGTTTATTCAAATAATAATTAATTTTTCTGAAGGTAGGACCGCTTCATGACATACCCCCACCACATCATTTGATAGTGCTAGTGATGATGATTCAAAAGGTAAACCAAACGATTTGATAATTCACAACAATTGTAACTCCTAAACCATATGGGACTTACTTTATTATAATAATACTAGTAAGCAATGTTTTCATTCCCAACTATGCCGCGTGTTAATAAATAGGTCTAATCACAACAACGCTGGTTAAAGTCGTCCAATCAAAAAACTGTGGATTATTGGTAACACTCACCGATCTCACGGAAAAGCGTATAATCCCCTTGAGACTGCAAAACTACACACTCTCACGCATAGTAAATAAAGCAATCAATAAGTGTTTTTTTACAAACTGGATGGCAACAACTTTTATTTAAAAAAGGGGTATTTTATTTGATCAAAGTGTCAAATATCTACGAAGAATCATGCATACAACTTCGTCATCATAGATTTTAATAAAAACTTTATTCTCATAAATTATATTATTACGATATCACCTATTATCATCGTATCAAATACATATATAGTGAGACCTTAAAATTGACGATTCAACGTATCTTTAAATATAAAGATTTACTTTTTACCGCGGGAAAAGATTAAAGAATGGTAAAAAAACCATTCAAACCCTAGACCATTTGCGACTTCCTAATTAGTATGCAAGGTACAGAAACTACAACTTACAACGTAGTCAGGTAATAAAGGGAAAAGAGTCTACTAGACCGAAAGTCCTGAATGAGTCTCCCCTAAAACTCCCCGAACCTTGATCCTGCAACTAATTATACGTATTTGCAAATTAACTCATTGATAAAAAATTCAAACTTTAAATTTTAAAGAATACATTACAAACTATAAAATTCTAGTCGTAATACATGAAGATATTATATCGATGTAAGGCCCGAATCCACTTGTGACTTTTTCTTTAGATAGTCCATAATAAATCTTTATTCAAATAATCAATAGTCATGTTGTTTTTTTTTTTTTTTTTTTTTTTATTTATTTGTTTTTCCCGAAAAACCTTTTTATTTTCTCACAGGAAGTCAAACTTAATCCAGAAGGAACAAAAAGGGTGAATACATATCTTTTGTTTCCGTGTGCTGATCGAAAGTAAAAGATAAAACAAATTCACCAATGATAGACAGTTTTCAATCCTATTTTTTCGGATCTTGGCTATTTCTGTTTTAAATAACGATGGCAATTGGCACGGTCCACCGATCTAATAATTTATTCAAAAGCAAAAGGAACATCATCTCGAAAATAAATGTCGTCAATGCAAACGTAACAAATGTATATCCCAACAATCCCATCCTAATTTCGTGAGGACATAAGTCGATTCACAATCATTGTTTCTAATATCCCATGGAATGCGTCGGACCAAGATCATTTGGGATTATATTGTAACAAATGGGGGTGGGATCACTGTTTATCATAGCAGCAACGAGATCCAAAAACGGGTCCATCGATTTTGGTTTTTGTAACGTTTTATAAACTTTAAATGATAAATCAATCAGTTAGTTTCCATCTAAGAACGGCATGGATTGGGTGGGTTTTCATTTATGTTGCCGATGTGCGAAAGTAATGGTCGAACTTAGACTAGAAACGCTGTGGAACGTTCTAGTACGGCAAACCCAGTGAAGTTTCGAACCACAATCTGTTATTATCAAACGAAAAATGTTTTTTCAGTTCTTTTAAACTCGTATGGCTAAAGCGGTTCCCTCTGGGCAAACAAATCAGTTGGACATTTCGGGCAAATACGGTACATACTTGCTGGAGCAGAATCTGTTGGGTGTGTCGGATTGTAACTAGGTATATAAGGAAGCGGGTAATGAAGCGTTGATGTCTATTCTCGTGTAAGACGAATTTGTATTTTTGAATTTAAGAATGGTAAGGGCGAAGTAATCTTGCTAAAGTTAAAGATTAAGTGACATTTCATAGCATCTAAAACATATGTCTTCTGAGGATTCGATGATGTTGGTCCTTAGATATGTTGGGGACTTGGGTTATGTGTTGGGAATTCGACTCTGATGGATCAGTTAACAAGATCAGACTTAAATGTGTTTAAAAAGAGGATATTTTAGGAGTTCAAAATGTTTTCTCACGATTTTATTCCAATGAAAGATGTGTTTGATAGACCTGGTGGGTCCTGCCATTCTTGGCATCATGGATCCAGAGGTTTATAAGAAGTTGGTGGTCGGTGGGGAAGCAGCGGTGTTACGGATAAGGTAAGTGATGGACCCCATGTCTCATGGGAAGTATTGTGTACCTTATAACAAGTCTTTACATCATGTGAATAAGGTCCTTATAGTTTCATATAGTAGATCGGACTTATCTTATTCGCTACAAGTTTTGCATATTGGGCGCCCAAAAATTGACATCGAAGGAGGTCAAATCCGAGTCTAATCCTCTGAAAGGAAGGATGCAGAGTTGTTTAGTATTTGATGAACAGTTTGGGAAAATGAGGAGCATTTGGATGTCATAAGTTTGTGGATTCAATTACCCCTAAAATGTTAACAATGAGTTCTTTGTCGCCTACTAAGTCGGGTTGTTTGCGAGATGGGGGAGGATGTTCGAGGGGGGGAAAGTGATCTTGTGACTCCTTTGATAGAAAGGCGAGATTCGTGATGATTCGCTCTTGAATAATGATGGGTGTAATAAGGATTCATGGAAAAGAAATTTGGAAGATGATGCTGGTTGAATTCTTGGAGTTCATTTCACAAGGTGATATTGTGGTAAAGTTACCACAGATGAGTAAAAGGATGTTATGCCAGTTTGATTGTTCCTTGAAAAAGACTCTATCATTGCACCTCCATCCTACACCCCCGGGTAATGAGTTAAATATTGCAGCTGAGTCTGGTTCTTGGTGGATTGATTATATTGGTCCTCTACTCCTAACTATGACGGATAGATTCTTAAAAACGATGGAAGCTATAGAACCCCAATGGAAATATACAAACGGTTGTACTCCTCTCGCGCAAGGATTCAAAATAGGGTGAAAAGAACATTCCATATCAATTGCAGAAAACTAACCATAAATTATGAGTCGCATACTTTTATGTTGTTGCAAAATTAACGAGAAGAGACTACATGATGGAGTCTAGTATCACTTTCTCACACGGTCTACTTTCTTACAAGGTGCTAGAACATTCGCAAAGCAGACTAGACAAACCAACCAGCAATAAGTAACGCATCAAGTAGTGATTCGCAAGAAATCCAAGTCAAACCATTTGAAGGTAGGCCATTATGTGAACGTCATATCACAGCTCCGTCAAAAGAAGGATGCTCAAATACAGGCATAAGTGAAAAGGCGGCAACATACTGTGACACACCCCACCCAAACAAAAGGTTGATGGCAAAACATACCTACATTCTTTCATGGGACTTTCTGGTTGTGGGTACGCCGGTACCTTATCTTGCCGAAACACACATTTATCATGCTAATGATCTAACCAGAAGTGCGTTGTTATACTTGAAAAGGGCGGTGTCAAGTATTGCAGGTGCCTTGTCTTGCAACAAGGTGTGTGGGGGCTGGCAACTTGATAATGTCATCACCCTCTCGTTCTCCTATACTTAACTTATTATGCTGATACAACATTCTCCACCCTTTGTGTTATCCTTGCACAGAGTTGATCTAAGTTCAGATTCTTTTGTCTTACGAAAGAAAGCAAATCCTGATAATAAAGCTATCTTTGTATAGGATGTCTAGAAATTGTGATGGTGTACATCATTCATTTACAGCGACTGAACTTTGTTCGCGTGCATGCACTTTCGCAATTATCAGTCTGAAATTAAAAGTATGCACTTCCAGTTTAAAGGCTCTTGGTGCAATTTGAATACTAAAAAGAGGACGAAACACAGCTTATAGCCGCTGTAAGTGTAAATGATCACAATTAAAAAATTACGTATAGTAAGCGCTATGAATATTAAAAGGATTTGCAAGGTTTCACAACTTAGACAATAATCTCATCTCAAATCAACTCTAGGTAAATGCCAAAAAAGCATTCTAAAAAACGTAACATCCAGAGATCCTGTTGGGTTTTACGATCTAATTAACCATTAAATATATCACGAGTACGCAGCGGAAAAGATAAACACGTATAGAATATGTAATTAACAAGGGTTCAAGAAAGTGTGTACCTTTTAGCAATTAACGAATACACCGTCTTGAATATACGCGTGTGTATAAATAGAATACCACGCAAACTAATAAAGTTATCAAAGTAGATAACCTCTATGGTGTGCATACACTACACGTCACCGAGATACGCTAGGATGCTAGTCCTTCCTTCACGATTAAACAACTCAACACATTGTTCTTGTTATGAATCTAATCATCACATGATCGAATCCCACAAGAGGATTTAATATAGATCGTCTAACAAGGAGGAAACTGAACATGCAATTATATTGCATTCGTATAGAACATGCATGGAAAATAATGCATGAAGTCACGCATCTAATTAATGCAAACATATATACTACCGAATATAATATCTCATACAAAAAGGATTGTTGCATTAATTATATGTCGACAGACTTTTTAGGGTTATTGGGTCGTGTGTTAGGCCTCCTCAATAATGACCTCAATATGTCATTATATAGTCTAATGACTTGGTCTCCAAGTCATAATACAACACCTCCTCAAGTTTACAATAAACGACACTCGACCCCCTCCTTCTTTCTCTAGTTCGACCGGTCACAACCAACACCCCACGGGTTTGGTTTTTCTACCAACAAGTCCTTCACTTGTTAATATCTATTAATTATTATCAAACGTCTAACGTTATAATTAACGACCGATTTAAATATTTCGTGAAACATATTAATATAATTAATATACAATAAATATATTAATTACATTAATAAACGTATCCTCTGTGTAAACGCGTGTGCCCCCATAGGCTCACATATTTCCGGCCGTATATTTATTTATGATATGGACATATCCCAACAGCTCCCACTTGGACATGTCACAAATAAATATAACAACATTGGTAAGCGTCTAGCAACACGCCAATGTTCCCAGAAATACCTGAGTGTACTTTCATAAAGTCACAGTTAAATGATTTAAGCATTTACAATCCCTTTGTTTCCGATACCGTGTTAAAAATGGATATGGATCAATAGTCATTCCATTAATTAACGATTCTGTTTCTCGTATATATGATTAATCTAGATTACCAAAAATCATTGAGACATATCTACATGAGTTTTTGGGTGCGGCCACACATACATCTGATTAACCCTACGAGGGGCCCAGTGGCATCATACTTCAACTATTGAAGGAATAAATTCTTTATTGACTACAAGTGTCAAGTCACCTTGCTTCACAATCACTTATGAAATAATCCTTATTAGCTACCTTATTCAGGATAATTTAAACTAGATCAAGAAGGATTATCCACACATGCAAGACCTACTTGCATCTCAAGTCTAAGGATTTAGTAAATTAAAATCACTTACAAGATTTACTTAATGACGCCGATCCATAAAGTAAAATTCTTGTGGTTGGGGAAATCCAATATTCATCTTATGAATATCATGTGAGTTTGGTGGACACATCCTTAATATCTACAATATCACCAATCACTCAGATTTGTCTTAATTTAACAATATTCCCATATTGTTAATCGACAACGGATTAATTTAGAATAATAACTATTATTATTCATGGATTTAAACAAGGAAAAAACATTGCCTGAAACAATTCGAAGACCAGTAATAATGTTAAGAAGATGGGTAACACCCACATACCCAAAAGTTAGGAAAGATCACCATTACTGAATCCGACATC
>BQNB010019119.1:11417-63638 GCA_026074375.1 Tanacetum coccineum
CACAAAATAGGATCAGGATGGTTAGTTTTGTTTAGAAACCCACCTTTTAGTGGGAGTCTTTGATCTTAAAGCATTTAATGATTAAGCTTTCTTGGCATGAGGAGTTTCTCTTTTCCTGAAACACTCAATGTCATTATGATCAGATGTGGTATGAACATTGCTACCACATGTTTCATAATTTTTTGTGACATGTTGATGATTTATAGGATTGATTCCTCTTCTTTGAGAAATAATCCTGTTATGATCACGAGTGTTATGATCATAGCTTCCACATATTTCACAAGTGGGATAGTATAAACAATCATCAGAATGATGATTATTATATCCACAATGTATGCAGGAAGGAAAAGATACTGAGGGTCTTGAAGGTCTGGATCTTGAGGAAGATTCACCTTGACCAGTATATGCTGATTTGTATGTATGGAGGACATAAATTCAGCATGATCACAAGTTCTGTGATTGATTCTTTTGCACTTTTTACAAAACAAGACTTCATAACAATTCTTAGAGAGATGATTGTTTTGTCCACACAGTTCACAATTCATTTTGAATTGAGTTTTGTATTTGTTTTGAAGTGCATTGAGAGGAACATGTTGAGTGTTTTTGTGTTAGCCTCAATTTATTGAGTCGAACAAGGAAGTTCGGTCACTCTACGATGGAGCTTCGGTCTTTAATTAGTTAATGTTGTAATAGGAAAGTATCGGGAATCGGGCTCGATAGTTAATCTAATATTGTATATGTTTTGGGTTTAATCCTAAGCAAAACCCGAGCCCGGGTCCTAGTTAAATATCTCGCGCGTCACTTTTAAGTGTCGGGGTATATAAGGAACTTTTCCACTTGGAAAAGTAAGTTGTTCAAAATATCTAAAAATATCTTTTCCTTTTCTCTCTCAATTCTCTCTCTAAACTCTCTCTCTAGAACAACTCTTTCTTTCTCCTTTCTAGTTCCGATTTCGTGATCGATTGTATGTTATGAAGTGTTAACGGGATCCTACAATTGGTATCAGAGCTACGTGTGGATTCGTGGTTGATTCGTGTGGTTCAACAAGATCAAATTCGTGGGTCAAAAAGAAGTCAAAAGAAAAAAATCAAACCCGAATTTTTGTGCTTAGATGTGTGAATGTTTATGTTATTAAGCAAGATCTAGGCATAAGGTAGCTAATTGTGCAAGAGAAATCAAGTTAAAAGGTCAAAAAGGGTGATTTTTAGGCGATTTTTTGAAGAAAAAGTCGTATATTTCGTCGTTGCGTTTTGACTCTCTGGCAAAATTCATGTTGCGTTTTGATTTTCTTCTTGTTGCGTTTTGATTTTTTTATTAAACAGGTTCAAAACGCAATCATTGCGTTTTGGTTAGAAGAAATTTTAAAATATTAAAATAATCAAAACCCTATTTCGAAATTTTTTTATGGTTGCGTTTTGGATATTTTTGAATATTATATTGACTGCGTTTTGAGCATTGCGTTTTGACCAAATCTCAACCACTGCGTTTTGATAAAGTTCATTGCGTTTTGATTCAAAAGTCACTGCGTTTTGATAAAGATCGTTGCGTTTTGCTTAAATTTCATTGCGTTTTGACCAAATCTCAACCACTGCGTTTTGATAAAGTTCATTGCGTTTTGATTCAAAAGTCACTGCGTTTTGGTTAAAGATAGCATTGCGTTTTGTCTAGAAATCTTGTGTGAAGAAAAGGGTTTCAGTAAAACAGCCATAACTTTTGATCCGTAAGTCCGTTTCAGGCCCGTGACCTCTCAAATCGAAGAGAAAAACGAGACGGATTACGTTGCAAACACCCTTTAATTGGTTATGGATTTTTCGAGGCCCAAAACCCTTGTTTACTATGAGTTATTGACATTTTTCAGTTTTTTGGAATTTGTGTTAGACTTGTTTTTGTTCTAGCTCACGGCCCATCTGTATTTTTTTGGCCCGATTCAGATTGGTGAGCCTATTTAAACAATCTGCTGTAACCCTAGCCAGAAAATTATCTGTTTTTATACAATTAAATCATTGGCCGCTGATTCCGAATCAAATCATTCACGGTTTTCTATTGATTTTGTAAAATCCCGTTAATTCATTTATCGGTTTTAATCATAGACGTGTAAAATCCCGTGAACGTGAATTGCATACACAACCACAATTACAACTCAATCACATCAAAATCCACTAAGATCCAACAAAACTTTCAACATCATATTTCATAACTATTCATTCATCATGACTACTTCAGTTAACACGAACCACAAGTCAGATAGCCAAATCACAACAATATCATGGCACTGGTTTCAAAAGATCGCCACCGATGCTTGGACTCAAGGAAGATATTCTCAGTGCGTTTGCATTTTTCTACGATACCTTGACACTAAATCGAATGGTGAATATCTGAGGAAGTGCATCTTTGAAGGTCCATATACGCCCACGAGCGTACTCATTGCAGCTGTTGAAGCAGCAGAAAACATTCCACCAGTAGCTGCACATGAAGAAGCTGAGACAATACACAACATGACAACAGAGAACAAACTTTACTTTCAAGCTGAAAAGGAAGCTATTTTCTTGATTTTGAACTGGTATTGGAGATGAAAATTACTCAACTTTGAGCATGCAACACATGTAAGAGTAATGTGGACAGCCATTGGAAAGGGCTACAACAGGGTGAATCTTTGACCGTACAGAGTATCAAGACCATCTATACTGGATTTGGGAAGTTTACTCTCGTAGATGGAAATCCATGAGTCTTTACTACTCCCGTTTTATAAACTGATGAATGAGTTGACAAGCAACAACTTGCAAGTTTCACCAATGCAAGTGAATGTTCAATTTCTTCAACAACTTCAACCAGAATGGTCAAGATTTGTGATGGTTGTCAAGCAGAGAGAGGAAATAGACACAGTCTCATATCACAGGCTGTTTGACGTTCTGAAGCAGTTTTAAAACGAAGTTAATGATATTCGTTCTGAAAGAATACCAGAATGCAAATCCGTTAGCAACTTCTTACGGCTGCTCAACCATAATCCAGTATAACAACTATCATGCACCAAAAACCTCATAGAACGAATCACCAACCAAAATTCAATCTTCCTCCACATAGACCAAGTGCGACTACCAGACACAAAGGCAAAGAGATCGCCAAACCATTTTACTCCTCAATCTGAGTCCGTTTCTGAGGAAGACAGTAATCCAGAACAAGCTCGAGGGATAAGGATATGCAAAAGAACTGCACTTCCTAGAAAAGTATTTCAAGAAGCTGTACAAACCTACCTACAAACACCATCAACTTTTCAAACTCCAGGACAAAGACTGAAGAATACCACAACCAAGGTAATAACAACGTCAATCAGTCAGGGCATTTTGGATCAAAGAAGACGATGACATTTTTAGCTGGGGCAAGGGAAACAATAGGCAGTCCGTTGTGCAACAAAATGGGATACACTGCTTAACACAAGGGATTTGACACTATGCCAGGGAATGCAGGAAGCCAAAAGAAGAGTTTAAAAGACTACGCGATCACAAGTGAAGAAGATCTGATGTGAAACAAGCTGAACAAGGTGTTCCACTTCAACTGAGCAAGCTGATTGGCTAAGAAAGACACGGATGAAGAGATTGAAGAACAAGAATTGAAGCACATTACAGTTTACATAGCAAAGATTTCTGGAGGTCTCACCCAGAAAGAATCAGTTCTAACTAGTCAGCCATTTTGAAACAGGTAACAAAACCATGATGAAGAATGATGTGTTTGCTCAATGTGAACGACATCAGAGCAAATTGAATCCATTAACGGACACATAAGTTTTGGAGAAGGATGATAGCAATGTCGATCCTGATCATCAAATATATGTACTAATGATAGAATCAGGTTGATCAAAATGCGCTAATGTGTTGATGAGCGTGCTGCACTTGCTAATTCAATTTCCTAATTTGACCTCTTGATACGAGGAAAACAAATGGTATTAAGCAATAAAGAATGCAACGCATCATTAACTCAAAGAACTGAAAGAGTCAAAACAACAAAGCCTTTGATGAGACAAGTAGGGCGCTTAGGGGAGGCAACAACAGTCGGATAGTTGTCTATTCCACTTCAGAACCAAACAGTCGGGCTTGAGAGTTACACGCCCTATAAGTGACCGAACAAGTGATTATAAATACTTTCAAACAAAGTAAATGAAGACTCTAGGTCTATTAGCTTCGTAATACATTGACATACAATAGGTTTTAAAACTAAAACCAGTAAAGACATTGACATACAAGAGGGTTTAAAAACTAAAACCTATGAAATTTCAGTTGTCAATCAGAAACACGATGAGCTAGTCAAAAAGAGTCTGTTAACTAGGTCACAATTTGAAGGTCAACTCAAAGAGAAAAGTAAGGTTATTTCGGATTTAAAGGTTAAGGAAGGAAAAGACATTGACACGATGATTGAAATGGACAAACAAATAAAGTTTTTAAATGAAATTCTTTATAAACGCAATCAGTCAATTCAGACCATTCACATGTTAGCACCCAAATGCGCAACGTATAAGGGTAGATCAACCTTTGCTAATCCAAAGTACCTCAAGATAGCTCAATCTGAAAAGCCTCGTTTGTATGAGATCCCATATGATACTTCTAATCCTGCAAACAGATTTTGCCCCAATGGGGAAGAGACAGTGACTCTTGAAAAGGAGAGTAGATCAAAATTGGATAAAGACAAAGTGAAACCATATGATTACACATATCAAAACAGTCTTTATGAAACTTTCAAACCACCATCCAAAACCTATCTTGATCAGTTGGAACGCGCTAAAGAAGTTAGGAAGACAATGTGGAGAAAAACGTTTGTTAGGACAAAACCAAACATTGCTAAAAACGTTGGCTTTCTACCCATGTCTAAATCCATTAGTAAAAGTAGACTACTTTATAACGAAATGACAAACAACTTCAATCATTTTAGAACAATTTGTCAACAAACTTGGTCTAATCATACTAGTAGTGCATTTCCTAACCCAACTGCTAAGACTATGGAAGTTTTGATCAAAACGTTATTAATGCCTCTTTCAAACAAAACTATACTGGACAGTCATTGTTTTGTTCATGAACTAAAAAGAGAAATGAATGACGATTTGGAGTACGTTAATTCCCTTGAAAAGGAGCTTGACGAACTTGAATCAGAAAAGGCTGATTTTTCAAACATATATGATCTACTTCTCGAAGAGTGTGTGTCTAAAGATGTTACATGTTCATATTTGCATTCTCTGTCTGAATCAAATGCTCATACTGAATTGAAATGCATGTATCTTCATAAAGTCAAAGAATGTGAATGTCTTGCACAAAAGCTGTCAAAACAAACTGAATCTGTTAATAACGAAGTTCATAATTGAAAGATTCACGGAAACTATGATCCGGTGGTCTAGGTGAGTCAAACCACATGATAGCCATTCTAGTCACACTTTCTGTCATTATTTATCTTTCGTGTGTTCACTTGTCTCAAAAAGTCATGGGTTTAAAATAAAAAAAGGGTCAGATTCTTTTTGTGGTATTAATTTGATGTGTTTGTGTGTTGAATCGAAACGAAGATCGAAAATAACATGATGGTTATTATCCAATCTTTATTTTCATATAGAAAGAAAAAAAAACTTTTCTTTCTATAGATCGATGAGGAGATCGTGTTTAATCTTAAAAAGATTTGGTTTTATAACCCCAACACGAGTCTGAGATCCGATATATGATTTAATATTGTTTCGAGTCTTGTAGATGGAGATGGTGGAGTTGGTGTTAAATGTGACGATGAGGTAGGTAGATCGAGTCGGATTTGTTGAAATCGTAATTGTGATGAGGGTGTAGGCTGTTGATTATGATGTTGATTATTGTTGAGTTTGACCGGGTCAACTCGGTAAATACCGAGTTGACTCGGTTTGGTTTAGTTCGACTGTAAACTGGTTCGGCTCACAAGGGTGACCAACTCGTTCGGTCCACAAGGTTTAACACTCGTTCGGTCCTCAAGAGTGTATACTCGTTCGGTTCACTAAGTTTGAAACTCGTTCGGTCCATATTGTTAATAACTCGTTCGGTCCTTTTAGTTGGCCACTCGTTCGGTTCTCATAATCTTAACTAGTTCGGTCCACAAGATTGTACACTTGTTCGGTTCTCAGTGGACATGACTCGTTCGGTTGACCAAAGACATGACTCGTTCGGTCCTCATAGACTCAAACTCGTTCGGTCCACATAAGAAAACACTCGTTCGGCTCTCACTATCATACACTCGTTCGGTCCACAGCAAGATTCATTTGTTCGGTCCTCACTAATGAATTACTCGTTCGGTTCTTTAACTAGATTGGTGGTTTTGTCTGTTATGTATAATCAGAGTCTGTGTTATTATTCGTTGTGATATAATCTTGTTATTGATTGTTTTGTGCTCGATTGAATAGATAAATGCATAAATATTAAATGTTTGTGTGTGAAATTGTTATATCGTGGTTTAATGGATATGCTAGAATAGAGTTACATGTCAGAGTCGATCTAGTACAAACTTAAGAAACCGAACGATCAAAATATGTATGAATCGAACGAGTATAAAACCATATGGACCGAACTAGTAACTTGTTGTGAATCGAACGAGTGTGTCCTAGTAAGGACCGATCGAGCATATGATAGTGAGGACCGAACGAATGACTACTTGTTTGGACCGAACGAGTGAGTACTAGTAAGGACCGAACGAGTAAATCATAGTGAGGACCGAACGAGTGAGTACTAGTAAGGACCGAACGAGTAAATCATAGTGAGGACCGAACGAGTGAGTCCTAATGAGGACCGAACGAGTGAATCTAGTATGGGTCGAACGAGTGAATGTTTATTGAGGACCGAACGAGTGGATCAGGTATGAATCGAACGAGTGAATCATTGAAAGGACCGAACGAGTGACTATTTGCATGGACCGAACGAGTGATTGATGGTAAGGACCGAACGAGAGAAAGAAAGTGAGAACCGAACGAGAGACAATTAGTGAGGACCGAACGAGCATCTCATAGTAGGGACCGAACCACTGTATGAGTATATGGACCGAACGAGGGCTTGTTTAAATGGACCGAACGAGTGTCATTTAGTGAAAACCAATCAAGGTGTTTCTTTGAGGACCGAACGAGTGAAGTTATCAACACTTAACCAATTTTTTGACATAACACACTTAAGATCAGATTTTTTCTAACTAAGATTAAATTCAACAAATCTCTTAGTTTAAAATAGACAGTAAAAGCTTGACAAAACCAAGGTTAACTACATTCAACTTAATTGTTAGGATAGGTGCCTTTGTCTCAAACGCTATTAGTCTATCTAAGTAGATTGATCTTCAAAAGTGCTAAAAGTCATAAAGGTTCTCATGAATAAATGATTGTGTGTTCTTATAAACTGCACTCACTCTTTCTTAAACAGACTCATGGAAATCTCAATAGCGGATCAGATTGCTTTGGATGATGCATTGGTGGCTCCTGTTGACCGACTTAAGATTGGTAAATGTAATCTTCGCTTAAGTTTGGATGTCACATCAAAGGAAGCAACTCTTCAAGTGGTCTACGATGTGTTAAAGATCACTCCTCTCTACGATGTTATTTACTAATGTAGATTTTTGGTGAAAAATAATATGTGCTCGAGTACAAATTTTTCAAGAATTTCATAGTAAATTCAAAAAATTTCAAATAATTGTACTCGGCACAATCTTATAATCCCTCACAAGTTGAGGAATTTCAATAGTGCTGGTTAGAACTTCTAGGGATTTCAATTGAGCTTAGAATCATTAGAGGTCATAATTAGAACACATGAAAAGAATGAATACGCATGGGGTGATAAATATGAACTGATGGAGTATGATTTAAAAATGAGGGATTGGAAATTAGGCGAAAAACAAAAAGAATTGGATAATGTCATAAAAGAAAGGGATGAATTGAAAGAAAAACTTGAAAAATGGAGCAATGCTACTCTATTGCAAACTGAAATCCTAAACAAACAAAAAGTTTTGTCTGATAAAACATGTATAGGATTTGGAGTTGAATATAGTAGTAGTGAGGAAGTAAACAATTCATCTAGGATGAAACTTTGGATGGTCGTATTGTATGAAAAATTTCAAAAGAGAAAAGGCATACAAAGCAGTACCTCCACCCACAGGTACAATTATACCACCAAGGGCAGATGTTGCTTTTACTGGGATAGATGAGCTAGCAATCAGGAATAAGGTGATTAACAAACAAAACTCAGAGTCTAGTGGAACAGATCATGAATCTTGTGAATCTAAAAACAGAGATGACTTAATCAAAAACAAAGAACAAACCCAGAATACTGTTAAGTCTAACACTGATAGAAACAAGGTCATTATTGAAGATTGGGTTGATAGTGATGATGAAGAGGTTCCACTAGTATTCTCAGAAATTAAGAAGCAAACTGTTTTGAAATCAGAAACATCTTCTGAAAACAAATCACCTAGGAGTAAGGATAGTTTTGGTCAAAGATCTAGGAGAAGGGGACTTGGGTACAGAGATGGTAAAGTATGCTTTGTATGTTACAGTCCTGATCACTTAATCAAGGATTGTAATCTACATGAAAAAAATCTCAAACGACCCATAAACTTAAACCATTGGAAACACAGGGTTCATGGATCAAGATCGTTGGAATAACACAGTAGGATAAATCATTGAAATTCTCAGTGACTATAGGCACCCTCATCAAAGAAGGTCTTTTATCCCATCAGCAGTACTTACAAGGGATGGTTTGTAAAGAACTGTTAGATCATAAAAATAATAAATCAAAAATGTCAAAAGCAGTACCTTCACAAAGTATTGCTAGTTGCATTTACCAAAATACTGCCTAGACTCAAATGTATCAAAAGCAGTACTTTTTCAAAGTACTGCTAGGGCCATCATTCCCAAAGACCAGTGTTTAGATAAGTACTGGTAGATCTTATTATCCAGAATGGATAATGTAAGACAAGAGCTTCATGCTTTTCCAACACCTCAGGGTTTTTTCAATACAAGAACTGTTGACAGACCAAAAAGCCCAAAGCCAATTATAAAATCTAAATGGGTTAAGAAAGAAAGTACTGCTGGGACACAAGCAGTACTTCCACAGACTAAGGGTGAAAAAGGGAGTGTTGTGACAAGTCCAACACAAACATGGAGATCAAAGGGGGCTTATCTAGATCATAGGCTATGATAATGGATTTACACACTCAAGAAATCGAGTATGTTACTCCATTAGGGGAATTCAAGTCAGTAATGACTTGGGTTCCTAAGAGAGTTTAACTCCTTTAATTGTGTGTGCAGGGCAATCCAGAAGAGGAACTAAAAGATCATGCTATTATTGATAGTGGTTGCTCTGGAAGCATGACAGGAGACAAGGACAAACTCTCAGATTTCAAGGATTACAAAGGAGGTTATGTAGCTTTTGGTAATGATCCTAAAGGAGGAAGAATCACAGGAAAGGGAACCATCAAGACATCATGCATAGATTTTGAGAATGTCAGCTATGTGAAGGAACTCAAGTCATTCTCTATCAGTCTCTAGAATCTAGTGACAAAAAACTAAAAAGCATAAAGTTCTCTTTACTGATTCTGAGTGTCTAATTCTATCACCAGAATTTAAGATTGTTGATGAAAACCTTGTGCTTCTCAGAGCTCCTAGAAAGAATGATGTATACAGTCTGAATCTCAAAAGTATCATTCCTTCTGGAGGAGTAACATGTTTAGTTGCAAAAGCATCTGAAGATGAAGCTATTTTGTGGCACAGAAGATTGGGGCACGTGAACTTCAAGAATATCAACAAATTGGTTAAGAGCAATCTGGTCAGAGGTTTACCTTCTAAGACATTCAAACATGATCATTCATGTCTGGCTTGTAGAAAGGGTAAACAACATAAGGCTTCTTGCAAGAAGCTTATTAGGAGAAAAACAGTTAGAGAACCCTAGAGTTTGCTACTTGTGGAATTTATTTCGGACCTATTTTAGTAGAAAGTTTTAAACAGGAAAAAAGTACTGCTTAGTGGTAACTGATGATTGCAGTAGTTTAGTGGGTTGTTTTTCTTGGTCTACAAAGATGGAGACATATGACATACTTCTGATTTGATTGTTGGGCTTAGAAAACAAGATCTAAGACGAGAGGTGAAGTCCATCAGGGTGTGACCATGGGCAAGAGTTCAAAAATAAGTGATGAATGAATTTTGTGCCAGAAAGATCCAGAGAGAGTACAGTTTTGAAGGACTCCACAAACAAAACGGTGTTGTGAGAGAAAGAATAGGACTTCATGAGGCAGCTAGAACCATGCTTGCAGATTCACTTCTACCAATTCAATTCTGGGCTGAAGCAGTACATACTGCTTGTTATGTATAAACAGGCGTATTGGGTGGACTAAACCTCAATTGAAGACTCACTCTGTTTGTTAATGGGAAAAATCTCCATAAATCAGCTTCATGAAACCATTTGGATGTCCTTTGACTATATTGAATACCTTGGATCATTTGAGTAAATTTGAAGGAAAATCAGAGGAAGGATATTTGTTGGGTTACTCCACTAACAACAAAGGTTTTAGAGTATACAATAGGGTCACCAGGAAAGTTACAGATTGTCTTTTATGTGGATTTCTTGAGGATCAGAGGTAATCAAAAAGGAAAAGGGGTTTCCTGATAGGAGGTTTGACCTTGACATTTATATCTCTTCTCTGAACTACATTCCTGTAAGGAAAGAAAATCAAGTTGATACAGCTGTAAAACAATCCAATTCAGTTGACTTTGAAGATGTATCAGCAGTTTATAGTTCATGGTTCAAGCTCTATTGGGAACAAAGCTGTTTAGAAGACATTACAAATGATGCTCAGAACAAGGTTCTGATGAAGGAATGTTGTTACAGAGTTC
The DNA here is from genome assembly GCA_026074375.1 of Tanacetum coccineum. NCBI lineage: Eukaryota > Viridiplantae > Streptophyta > Magnoliopsida > Asterales > Asteraceae > Tanacetum > Tanacetum coccineum. The sequence goes on from BQNB010019119.1 coordinate 22,273, forward strand.
CATTGACTATAGAAGACATGATCTAAGAAGGAGTTTGGAGAATCTAATGTTTATGATATCAGGCTCATACTCATATGGAAATAAGGAATGCATCTAAAAAGAGAAAGAAAAAGGCTAGAAATTTCTGATCTATCAGAGTACTGATGTATGATTTCGCCTAAGGATGGAAATGTTTTCATGGAAATTCCTTTGATGATGAAAATAAAGATACTGAGGAAGAGATAGATCTTGATCTCAACAATATGGATAACACCATAAATGTTAGTTCTTCTTCAACACTCAGAATTCATAAAAATCATCCACAAAGACAGATCATTGGTCCTACTGCTTCAGGAGTTAAAACAAGAAAACAGACTTCAAGTAACTCTACCACATCAAGCATTGTGAGCTTTATTTGTAAGCAAAATAGAACAAATCACAAAGATCAGCAGACATGCTTGTTTGCCTGCTTTTTATCTCAAGAAGAACCCAAGAAGATAACACAAGCATTGCAAGATGAAAGTTGGGTTGAAGCAATGCAAGAAGAACTGCTTCAGTTCAAGCTACAAAATGTATGGGTGTTATGTGATTTGCCAGATGGAAAACGAGTTATTGGAACTAAATGGGTCTTCAGAAACAAAAGAGATGAAAGAGGTACTATCATCAAGAATAAAGCAAGACTTGTTGCACAGGGATATAGACAGGAAGAAGGTGTAGATTATGATGAAGTTTTTGCACCAGTTGCCAGAATTAAAACATAGACTAATTTATTGGCCTTTAGCATCGGCTTTTATGGGATTCTTCGTTTATCAATGGATGTTAAAAGTCATTTTTATATGGCTATATCCAGAGAGGTTTATCGTAAATCAACCTCAGGTTTTGTAGATCCTCATCATCCAAACAAAGTCTATAAGGTAATCAAGGCATTATATGGATTACATCAATGTCTCGAGGCATGGTATGCGTGGCTTTTACTTTTCTTTTGAAAAATGGTTAGGAGAGGTACTATTGATTTAATACCTATTGTTTATCAAAAGGGACAGAAAATATATTATGTTGGTTCAAGTCTATGTGGATGATATTATCTTTGGATCTACTAAGATATCCATGGTAAAGGAATTTGAAGAGCTAATGCAAAAGGAGTTTAAGATGAGTTCAATAGGTGAACTTACTTTCTTTTTGGGACTTTAAGTTAAGCAAAGTACTGCTGGGATTTTCATAAGTCAACACAAATATGTGAAGGATATTCTTAACAAGTTTGACTTCAGAACAATTAAACCAGCTACTACACCAATTGAAGCTCATAAAGCTCTTGGGAAAGATGAAGAAGGTGAAGATGTTGAGGTACATCTTTACAGATCAATGATTTGTTGTCTTATGTATTTGACTGTATCAAGACCAGACATTAGGTTTGCTGTCTGTCTGTGTGCAAGATTTCAAGTCACTCCTAAAGTTTCCCACATGCATGCAGTGAAAAGGATCTTTAGGTATCTCAAACATGAACCTAAATTGGGTCTATGGTATCCCAAGGATTCTCCTTTTCACTTAGAAGCCTTTTCAGATAGTGATTATGCTGGGGATAATTATGATAGAAGATCAACCTCTGGTGGATGTCAATATCTTGGAAGAAGATTGGTCTCTTGGCAGTGCAAGAAACAAACAATTGTGGCTATCTCAACTACTGAAGTAGAATATGTAGGAGCTGTAAGTTGTTGTGGACAAGTATTTTGGATGCACAATCAACTTTTTGATTATGGTTTCAATTTTATGAATACTGATATTCATATAGACAATGAAAGTACCATATGCATTGTGAAGAATCCTGTTTTCCATTCCAAGACAAAGCACATTCAGATTAGGCATCACTTCATCAGAGATTGCTATGATCAAAGGCTAATTAATGTGGTCAAGGTTCATACAAATGATAATGTGGCAGATTTACTAACCAAAGGATTTGACTTGGCAAGATTCAACTCTTTGGTAGTCAATATTGGAATGATGAACCCATAGCTATGTTTAAGGGGATGAGTGCTTGTAAAGTATAGACTTTGAAAGAAAATTTGATGCTATTCTTAAGGGGAGGTATAAAGTCTAAGATGACTGACTTTTTGAAGATATGATGAAATGATGATTATTTTTGCTACTTTATGAGATTTAGAGTCGGATTTGACGAGTTGCTATGTGAGATAGGAAGATTTTGTTACTTCATTTGATCAATACTACTTCATAAAAAGAAAGTACTGCCTGTCAAAAGTGAAAGTACTGTTCTGCTTTGAAAGTACTGCTAGGTATTAAAGGTACTGTTTATAGTTGTTGGTCAGACGTCACAATTGAAGGGGTAAATTGAAATTCTTCATGACTACTTTGTGGGCAGACCTTCTCTACCTATAAATACTCCAACGAATTCCAAGAACCTCTTATTTAATCTTTCAATTTCATACTTTCATCTTTCGAGCCCTAATTTGTTTTCATCGCCCATTTTGAGATAATGGCTATAATGAACTCCTCCAACAAACATAATATGATTGCGTGCGTTGAGAAGACAGAGCGCAATACTGATTTTCATGGAGTTATTGACTTTCTCACCAGATGTAATGTGAACTATGTTCTTTTGGTATCTCCGGATGTGATTCAACAGTGGGTTCAACAATTTTGGAGTACTGCAAAGGTGCGAATGATTAATGAAGTTGCTCACATTAAAGCTAAGGTAGCTGGAAATAAGATATTGGTGTCAGAAGCTTTAGTTCGTATTGATTTGATGTTTAATGATGAAGATGGCACTGACTGTTTTGATAATCCGGTGATTTGGGACACTTTACGAGACATTGGTTATGAGGGCAGTCTTACACTACTCTCTTTTTCTAAACCACTCTTTAGTCCTCAATGGAAATACTTGGTTCATACCTTACTTCATTGTTTAAGCTCTAAGAGTTCTTCATGGGATCAATTTGGGACAAATATTGCATCTGCTTTGGTAGGACTAGCTACAAATCAGAAGTTCAACTTCTCTAAGCTGATTTTTGATGGAATGTTAAGGAATCTCAAGGATAGCAAGCCCTTTTTGATGTATCCCAGGTTCATTCAACTGTTCTTGAATAAACAACTTGAGGGTAGTACCAAACCTCAAACTTTCTTACCAACAGTTGTTTTACCACCAAAAGTGTTTACCTTTATGCGCAAGTGTAGTCCTAAGTTTTCAGGGAAGCTCACACCTCTAACTCCTCCTATGTTAGAAGTTGCTACTGCTGTAAGGGCTGAACATGCATTGCATACTGAAGAACTTGACATTACTCCATCCTCACATCACAGTGATGATTCCTCGGCTAGGAAAAAGGCAGAAAGTTCAAGTCCAGTTGCTTCTGAAAGACCAGCTTCTCCCAATGATTATACTCCCACAGATGAGGTTCAGACATCTGGAGGAGATGAGGGACATCTTGATCTTTATGGTTTAACTAGAGTGGTTCTCAAACTGAAAAAGCAAACTGCTAAACAAGCTGCTCAAATTCTTAGGCTTAAGACAAAGGTAAAGATCCTTGTGAAGAAAGTTAAGCTTAAAGCTTCTTTGTCTAAGAAGAAAAAGCTTAAGAAGGCACATAAAAAGAAATCATCTTCTTTCAAACAGGGGAGGAAGAAAGTCTCTGATGGAAGTACTGGTTTGAATGAAAATGATGTTAATTCAGGTGATTCTCAAATGATGGATGTTGATGATACTATTTCTGCTGAAGTTCATGAAGGTACTGCTCAAGTAAATGAAGGTACTGCTGAAGTTCATGAAAGCACTGCTGGAGCAAATCTAAGTACTGAACCTTCAATGAAAGAAGTGGAAGATGAAGCTGGTCCTTCAACCTTTCAAGATGAGTCTGATGAGTTCATTCAAGATGATACCTCAATTGCTGATGTCTTGGTTAATATCACAAGACCAAGAAGAGGAGCAGGAATTACCATTCCTGGTAATATTCCTGAGCAAGAAAGACCTGAATCACCAACTCTAATTCTTGATCCAAAAGATAAAGGTAAGGGTATAATGAAGGAAGAACCCAAAAAGAAGAAGCTTACTCTTCAACAATTAAGAGCTGCTGAGACTGCAAATGATGAAGAAGTTGCTAGAAAAGTTGCAGCTGAATGGGAAGAAGAGGAGGAAAGAAAAAGACTTGCTGGTCTTGAAAGACTACAAGCTGAATTAGAGGATAATGAGATGATTGCTGCAGAGGTGCAAAGAACAGAAAGAGAGAATTTTACTGAAGAACAAAAGGCAAAGTTTTTGGTGGAGACTATAGCTGCTCAAAGGAGATTTAGAGCAGAGCAACAAGCAGCATTAAGAAGAAGCAAACCTCCTACCATTCCTCAGCTAAGAAATCAGATGATGAAGTATATAAGGAATGTTGGTGGTAAAGCTTATAGAAACCTCAAAAACAAGAGTTATGAAGAAATCAAGGATATTTATGAAAAGGTGAAGAGGTTCAATGACAAATTTGTTGCTATTGGGTCAACAGAAGATGAACAAGCTATTAAGGAGATGAATGTAAAAGCTGAAGAACCTTCAAAGAAGAGAAAAGGTACCATTAGAAAAATGAAGTCATCAAGGATAATCAAAAAGAGAAAAATACAAAAATCAGATGATGAGCTTAAGAATTTTCTAAAGGTTGTGGATTTTGAAGGTGATAGTGCACAAGATGTAGAAGTTATGGAACAACGTTCTTTGATCTCAAGATTTTCGATTATTCAATCACCTGAAGGGGAATATATTGCTGTTCAAAGATCAACTCACCAATGTTTAAATTACTAAGAGTTGACTAGTCCTGAGCAAACGGCTACAGGTAAAGACATGACAAATCCGTTCTTGGTTGTGATAGTTTACCAGAAACTATTCAGGTTTTCAACTCACCTAGGATTCACGTTCTGAGTAGTTGAAATGGTTTCAGTCCTCCATGGAGCTTACCTTTTCTAGGTACCAATGGACTGACTAGCCCAAGAGTGGATGGCTACTTGGTAAAGGCTCATAAAATCCATTTATGTTCCTGTGGTGGCCAGTTGCTGTTGAAGATTTGATTCAAGATGAGTGATTGTTGCTGACAAAGATTTAAAGATCACAAATACTCAGACATATCTTTACATTAAAGAGTGAAAGTGTTATCAAGACTTCAAAGATCTGTAGAGGTGAAGGCTAAACAAGAAAAAGGTATGTTTGAATATTCAACTGATCTGAATACTAATCAAGATGAAGATACAAGCTGTGCATGGAAGAAGATTTCAATAAGAAGTTTTAAACTGAAGAAAACTTGAAGTTAAGCAAGTTAACATCAAGTTAGGGGAGGATTGTTAGGAAATATTGTAAAGTACTGCTGGCAGATAACAAAGTACTGTTAGTGATATTAAAGTACTGTTCATTATGTTAAAGTACTGTTAGTTATAGAAAAGTATTGTTAGCAATATCAAAGTACTGCTTATAACAGTTTTAGAGTTTTAGAAGGATTGTACTAGGAGAAGATAAGCATGGCAGGTTGTAAGCCCAATAGGGTTAATCCTTGATGTCTATAAAAGGACCCATTTGAAGGCATAGTTAGGGACGAGCACGAGTCTTAGAAGAAGTGTTAGCGATTAGTATTATTAGTGTTTAGGAATCTGCAAAGTTAGGCAGGTTCAAGGTGTGATAATAAAAGTAATCTTTTGATTATTGCTGTGTGTTCTTCTTAATATTATCAATTAGATTCCGCATAATTGATAGTATTCAGTGTCAGCGTTTCATAGTTATTATCTTGGATTTATTTAAGGTAGTAATATCCTTTACAAGTTAAAGGGTCAACATATTAGACTACATCGATCCTACATTCTATCCGGCCTATAAATAGAGGGCTTAACCCTTGTAGTAAGAGAGTTTTTTTTCTAAGTTTTTTTAAGTCTCTTTTGAAGTGTAATTTTTATTTAAGTATTAAAAGTATTTTGTATTTCAATTCCTTGTAAAAGTTTAAGTTTTTAATGAAAATTTTGAGGTTTGTGTTTTAAGTTTCTGTGTTTGATCATTTATTATAACCTGTTAAGCTTTGAAAAGCAATGAAACAGCTTATAGATCTTACCTAAAAGCTTCACTAAGTTTTGTTTCTTGAATTCAAGCCTTAGTTTACTGTTTTATTTTTTTTTTTTTTTTTTTTTTTTTTTTTTTTTTTTTTTTTTTTTTTTTTTTTTTTTTTTTATCTCTTTAATTTCCTGTTTTAATAATAAAAATATCTAAAAAAATACTATAAAGATTCCACCCCTTAAAACACCTCAGCTTCTTGGTATGATAAAATAGCTTTGAAGTAGCCTTATAGACCTCACTAGCTTGTCTTTTGACAAGCTAGAGCTTGTAGATTTGATTATTTACCCTGTTTTGAGCAAGGATGTTTGTAAGTTTTTATTTTTACTTTTTAAGCTTATTTACTATTTAACTGCTTCTTGCTTATTATCTATTTTTATTTGCTATATCTTATGCTAGATATTGTTAGGTTATTGCTTATGAATGCTTAGTTGTAGTTTTATTATCTTGTTTGCAAGTTTTTATTAAAATCTGTCTAAAAATAGCTTAAAACTTGCATAATCTGTTTTAGCTTATTTGAGTGCTTATTTGTTATTAAGATTTGCTTAATATTGCTTGTTTTACTTATTTAACATCTGGTCTTTTGAATGTGTGCTTTAAATAAGCATTAATCTCTTTAAAAAAGCTAAAACAGTTTTTAAAGGGGTGATTGGTTTAACCTGTTTTATGGGTCAAAATGGGTCAAAATAGCAATTTGACATTTAAGTCAGTTTAGTTTAGCTTAAATTAGTCCAAAGATTTAGTTTGTTTACGTTTTTAAGTGTTAAATCTCAATTTTAAGGTTTAAAGAGTTCATTATTTGAACCTGTTAGGTTATAGCTTATTTTAGTTGCTTATTTGATTGTGATCTTGCTTATTATTGATTTGTGATGTTTTTGTGTTTAAGCATGTGTTAAAAACAAGTCAGCATAAAAAAAACCTTAGGCCTGCAAGTTTGTTTTGTAATTTGCTAAAAACTGTCAAATTATTGCTAAGTGTCCTAAAAAGAAGAAATAGTTTTTTCATTTGATCATTGTTGCTTATTCTTAATTTCAAACTCTCTTTTGATTCTTGTTATTTGTTCTTTGAGTTAAGCGCTTAATCTGTTTTGAGGATTTAAAGCCATAAGGATCTGTTTGTTTGCTTATTTTTAAGCTCAAAAGTGGTGGTTTGTAAAGATTGAAAAATTTGCCAAGTGTTGAAATCTTTGAGAAACAGCTTTTTCATGAAGCTTTTTAAGGGCTTATTTGAAATTCAAACTGCTTTTTGATTGTTGATTCTTGTAGCTTTTTTGATAAGCTTTAAGGTCTTATAAGTTACTAATCCATAAGGATTTGTCTTTGAGCTTATTTTTAAGCTCAAAAATCCCCCCCATTGCTGTTTTGTTATCAGGTTTAGCCAAATAAGCTCATTTGCTTATTTAAGCATATTGGCTTATTAAATTTGCTTATTTTGTGTTCCATTAAGCTTATTAGGTTAGATTAAGCCCATTTTAGCTTATTCCCTTTAGTTTAGAGCTTATTTGAGCTTATTTGCAATTTTGCTTAAAATCTTTAAGTTCCATAGCTTTTTGATGAATTTGTCATTCTAGCTTATCTTAGTTGCTTATTTTTGTTCTCATTTGCTTTTTAGATATAAACTTTCATCTGTCTTTGCTTATTTTGCCTTTTTTAGCTTATTTAGTGTAAAAAAGCCAAAACATTTAACCATTTACCTTTTTAGTTAAGTTAAGCATTCTGTCACTTTATTTAGCTTATTTCGTGCTTATTTTTGATTTAATAAAAAAAGTGCTTTTATAAAATTTGCTTATTTGTAGCTTTTATAAAAAGTTGTAAAAAAACGGAATTTGCAAAAACATTTGGGAGTAGGGGAAGCCCCGGGTGAGCAAGGCTCGAACCTGGGACCTCAACCCCACAACCAAACATTTTATACACACACACTCTACCAACTCGCCCTTGGGTCTTTTTCGGTATATGTTTGCAAAATCTATTCTGTATAGTAGTTTTAGGCCTTTTAGCTTATTAGCCATTTTTAGTTTATTTCACAGCTTATTTGATAAGCTGTTTTTCCCAACTTATTTTTATTAGATTCTACATTGTTCAAGCTACTTTTGCTATTTTTTTAGATTTTTATTAAATAGTTTATTATTTTTAAACATTTAATTTCATTTAAATTGTTTTTAATTCATAAAAAATTATAAAAAAGTCAAAAAAATATAATTCTTTTTTAGAAAATTTTCTTTTAACATAGAACATAGAAAATTAGAATTTGTTTCGTAGGGGTTAAAATTGCAAAATTTGATTTTTTAAAGAACGGGATTGAATCCCGTTCATGTTTTTAGTGATTTTAAGCTTAAATCTTTTCTGTTTTTGGTCTAGTTTTCTTTGTTCTAGCTTTTTAGTCAATTAAGAATTATAAAAACTAAAAAGATCATTTTAGGACTTAATTTTGATAATTTAGGGTTTTTAGGTCCCGTTTAGGATTCCCATTTTGCGTTTTTAGTTAAAATTGTCCTACCTTAATTATTTTTAAGTTTTTGCTTATTTTCCCGTCTAGTTTAGATAACCAGTTATAATCTTGTCCTCTTTTCAAGCATTGATTCTCAAAATGACTCTCGACTTTCAATTGCATTCCTCGTTGGGGATAACGACCTGGGAATCATACTCCCTGTTTACTATAATTGTGATTATTTGATTCTTACCCATTTATTTATATATTTATAAGTATTTTATATTTATATTTATATTTCTATTTATAAAAGGTATAATCAGATCTAATCAGTCCCCATTCTAGATCCTTCTATGACCGACTTTGGGCGCCCCTAGGGCCTATAAATACAGCCTCTAATCCCTCATATCACACACCAACACATCCCATTACACACACACATAGAAATCAAAGAGGAGGAGTGGTGAGGATTTTAGGATCTAATGATCCAAACACCCCTCTAAACCGCCATGCTACCACCACTCTCCACCATAAACCACCACTAAAACACATATTTCTAAAAGTTCTACACCATATCTAGATCATATACCATCCATTTCCATAACCTTAACACTTATCACCTTGATTCTTGGAGGATTCACACCAAATTCTCTTAAGATCATCACCATAAACCTTGTTACCAAACACTCTATTTGGTGATATATTGTGGATTTCCAGAAGTTAGGTGACATATTTCTAGTTTCTCAGTAGCATTTGGTTGTTGGTTGATCTTGGAATTATTAGTTTTGGGTTGATGATTGTTGTAGTTAAAATATTAGTATTGTTACTTTGCTTCTTATATGTGAAACATAAATAATATTTGGATGATTTTGCTATGATTTATGAATATAGATGTTTATGAATTCGATGTTATCTTACTTGTATCATTGTTTATCTCTTGATATATCTTGCAATTGTAATAGGCCGAAAGGTTAATTGCTTTGATATACTTTGAATCAAGTTGGCCATATGAATCAATATCATGCTTGTGAGAATGGTGTGGTAAATTGATAAACAACCTAAGTAGAATAATGTTTAAGACCCTTCTTTATGTTGACCGACCGGTTGGGAGGAATTCATATGTATGCATATTTGATATAATGTAGTATATAGGCCGAAAGGATTCTATGCTATCATTGGTAGATATGCTTGTTATTATGATTGCCCATCATATATGACTTGTATACTTTGTTTATATAAAGTCTTGCTCTATCTCTATCTATTATGTTATGTGCATCATGCCTTGTTTCTTGTTTGCTTTATACACACGTTTTGGCTTTATGATCTGTGACAATCATTTAGCTTTGTTATTTGATAAACAATATGGAATAGATCAAATCCACGTGGAAGACCTGGACTTACCTAATATTATATTACACTCGAATAAGGTATACTTGCCCGAATGTTGTGTTTTTGGTTAAAATCGGTATTTAGTTATTATAAATTTAAAGCTTGTAAAAACACACATCAAAGACTCTGGTGGAAACATACCGCCCGCTGATATGGAACCAATACACCTCACTGTTACTGATCTTTAAGAGACTGGTGCTAAGTACTAGGTGGATGAAACCCAGTCCACTAGATTGAGGTACCAGTCCCTGTCCGAAAACAAAGGCAAGCATTCGCATGAAGGGGAGCTGGATACCCAACCTCTGGTCCTATCTACATATGCAGATGTTAGAGCCTTTCTCTTATCTGATGATGAAGCTCAAGAAAGTGAGGAGGATATCTTAGGAGCTGGTGAAGAAATGGATGAAGAACCTCAGGCTGCTAACATTACTGAAACACACCATTAGTCTCCTCCACCTCAGGCAGACAAGCCTCAATTATCTCATGATCCATCCTCTGAAGCTTCAGAAACTGACTCCGCCTGTGATGACATTCTCAAGATATATGACAACACTCTTCCACTCACTGAATGACAATTGGTTAAAGAATCTTAGGAAGGTGTCAAATGCGATGTTTGATAGGATCACTAAGGATAACTAGGAAAAGCATGAAGAGGCCGTGGTTAATTATGCTGACCTCAAATCATCTCATGCTCCATCCACTGAAGCTTCAAAAACTGACTCCTCCTGTGATGACATTCTCAAGATATACGACAACACTCTTCCACTCACTAAACGATAATTGGTTAAAGTATCTTAGGAAGGTGTCAAATGCGTTGTTTGCCAGGATCACTGAGGATAGCTAGGAAAAGCATGAAGAGGCCATGTTTAATTATGTTGACCTCAAAGCATCCATTGATGAATACTATGTTGACCTACAAAGGCTTTAATATCATCACTGAGCTTCTCAAAGAAATCAAAAATGCTGTCAAGGATGACCCTGTCATCTACAAGAAAATAAGTGAAGCCACGGAGCCATTCACTAAGATCTCAACAAATAAAACTGAGGTCTTATCCTTAGTCAAAGGCTTCAACTTTTCTGATCTCCAGTCTTCTATGAATGCTCTTCTTGCTCATGCTCTCAAACAAGATGAAGAGCTAGCTGCTTGGGCCAAATCTTCTACCAACATGGCATGGAATCTTGGCTCTAGAATTTTAGGTCTTGAACGGGCTCAAAACCACATTCAATCCAGCATGTCCTCTCTTAAAGAAGATACACACTCTATCAAGACTATGATGACTAAGATGTATGCAGTCTTTAAAGGCACAACTCCTGTAGGGCGTATCACTCCAACAATTGCTCGCACTCTATTCAGTAAATGTTGAGGGGGAGAATGATAACAACACTGCCATAGAAGATCCTTTGTCTCACACTGAGGGGGAGACAAATTAAAATAGGAAAGAAAAGTCTGAGGAACCTAAGCACTCAATTGATGCCAACATTGAGCTTATTGGTTCATCCAAACCTCAACCCTCAATCACTCAAGCACAACCAATCACCATCATTAATCCTGAACCAATCATCTCACAAAGAGAAGGCAAAGGTATTGCCATTGATGAGCAAGTTGAGGATCAAAGAAAGCTGGTTAAAGCCTCATCCATTATTCGTCCTGATCCTGATGCTCTTATTCCTTATACAATAAATGAAGAGGTGTACTATCTTACTGCTGAACAACTTCAGGCATACATAGATAAGGAAGAGGAAATCAAGAAAGCTGGGGAAGAAGCCAGACTATTTGCAATAAGCAAGCATGAGGTGATTAAGGTAGTTCAGGAAGAAGTCAAGAAGCTTGGGATTCATCCAAAAGAGGCAATTACCACTAAGGCAGGTAAGAAATTTAAGAAAGCACAAGATGCTGAGCATGAGGTCCTCAAAAGACAACATACTGAGAAGGTTAAAAAATCTATTGAACTCAGGAAGCACAAGTTTGATAACTACATGTGGACCATCAACAGCAGACTGAAACCTGAGACTATCACTAATATCAAAATTCATCCAAAAACCAAGCCAGTTGTCATAACAGTCTTTAGAGGTACTGATGGTAGAAACTTTAATGTCCATAAACCTTTTGCCTTTGGTGAGTTTGGTATCTCTAACTGTATGAACTGAGGGAAATCATTCCCAAAAAGAAAAATGCAGTTGTACAAGACTTGATGAATTTACTAAGTCAAAGGTATGAAAGGACAAGAAAAACCCCTGAGGAACTTAGAATCAAGTCAGTACTTCCTGCTCCTACTCTTGCTCCTGAACAAGCCTCATCTAAATCCTAAAGAAAGAAGAGGAAACACATGGAACTTGAGCCTGAAATAAAAATTCCTGGATTGGAATGCAATCAAGCCCTCCCTGAAAATGTTCTATTTGTCAACAACATGGTCATCAAAGAGCCTGAGCATGGGATTTTCTTCACTGATGAATTTGGTGACCAAGCATTTCAAAGATGGAGTGACATTGACAAAGTTGGGATGGAAGCTCTCGTGTCATATCTTGTAGCTGCCTCTATGGTTCAGTCACCTAAAAATGCAAGGTTCAGTATGAAACTGAAGAAACTCATTACTGAACATCCTGATCAAGAGAAGCTCAAGTCAAAGAAAGTCAAGTTAGAAGCCCTTGGATATGAGATGGACTGAGTACTTATGATGTATCTTTTGGTTAAACTCAGTATCCTTAAACCGCTTTCTATAAATCAGTATGAGAAGAAGTTGTATTTACTCACTCACACTGATAAACACTTAGGCTATATTTATATCCAAATAGGGGGAGATTTTGGGCTAATTTCATTGCCCACTGATTCTTCACTTAGGATTTGAATACAAAATAACCTAAGTGTAATTATCCTTTAACAATTCAAGGTCACTAAGTGAATAGTCGCTCAGTGAATTACCTTCAAGATGCTCAGCCTGAGTCTATAAGAAAGACTCTAGCATTCAGTAAGGCAGTACTCAGTGTATGAAGCCTGAGCCAAAGAAGAAGATGATGGTTTCAGTGAGTTATGGCAATAGACTCACTGAGCCCCATACGATCTCCAACAACTAGAAGACCCTGAAGATGAGAGACTAAATAATAGGCGGGATAGTTTAAAAGCAGATAAGTCCAAGCTCTTATCTCCTGAAGTCAACTTATCTTGAAGAGAGTATAAGACAAGTTCAGTGTCAAGACTGAACTTAGAAAGAGCATTTGTCCCATACCTAGAATAGAAATTGTAATAGAGACAAAGCTGTACAAATGTACTAGCGTATTAGGATTGGGATTAGTGCTTACCACCCATGTGGATGTGACCTTACCTAGGTAGTATAAATAGAACTCTTGTAACGGAGTAGATGTTAAGTTTGTGCATTCAAAGTCGTAACTTTCACAAACACACATCTACTCCTCCAAATCTACTAAGTCCCTGAGCAAGCTCAGTTGGTTAGCATAGTAGTTAGCTTTGCATAACACTTTAGGTTTATGCAAAGTTATTAGTGAGGAGATCACACACATACATATTGTCATTCAATCCCCATTGTAGTTCCGCATACAATGGGGTATAATTCTTAATAAAAGGAGTTAAACGTTGAAAAGTTATTTTTCGTGTCTTTTACTTACTAATTATATTTACGTACACAAATCTTTTCAAACAAATTATTTACTTCACTTGCTAGCCATGAGTTAGTTAATGATAACTTTGTAGTTATTGTTCACTAACTAAGTGGGAACAACATAATTTTCCCTTCGCGTTCAAGCTAGCAATTGGCTTGAACGTCTTTTAGCGGGATCCATCTCCACATGGGAGGATCTTACTACTCGTTTCCTTGCTCAATTATTTCCACCGGGAAGGACTGCAAAACTCCGTAACGACATCTTGATGTTCCAATAACATCAAGGAGAGTCTCTCTCTGAAGTATGGACCCGTTTTAAAGACTTACTCTAAAAAGTCCCTCATCATGGCATTGATCTTTGGCTTCAAGTCAAAATCTTTTATGACTATGTCAATCCCGCCACAAAATGAACCATTGACCAATCGGCCGGTGGTAAGCTTCATGACAGAAATGCCAAAGAATCCTGGGCACTATTAGAGGATCTCGCACTCTATGACAATGAAAGTTGGAATGACCCAAGGGACTTCACTAAGCCGGTTAAGGCAATCTCTTTGCCTCAAGATGTCCTGAGTACATCCGACCGTTGTCTCATCGAGCTCGAAAATCAAGTCCAACGCTTGATGGAAGCTCATCTTGCTCCTAAGCAACCTATTCAAGTGAACAAAATCACGTCTTCATGTGAGATCTGCAGTGGTCCCTACGACACTCAGTACTGCATGGAAAATTTTGAGCAAGCTTTTGTTGAATATGAATCCTAGCGTACCAACGAAGCAGGAGGTAAGTAGTTCACTATGAACCAAGGACTAAGAAGCTTTAATGAAGCTGCCAATGCTTGGAACGACTCATTCTCCACTTACTCATCTAGTTACTGGGCATACACCCAAACATTCACAAGCCCACAGAACGACTCATTCTCCACTTACTCATCTAGTTACCAAATGAAGCTTGAGAAGGAATTAATTGATTTTGACTCTCATTAAGAGAAAAGACTATCTATCCTCAAAAATCAACTTGGACAACAGCAAGACAGCATGATTAGTACAATTAATCTTTGTGGAAGACCATTTCTGAAATGCTTGATGACACGCCCACTCGTAACACTACAAGAAACCCTACGGCTCAAATGAATTTCATGTCCACCAACTACCCTACAAAAGAGGAACTTTGAGGCAAGGGAATCAAAAGCCAACAAATTTACTCTCCTTGAAATATCTGTCTCAATCATCCTTAGCAGAACAAAATAGAAACCCCTCATCACCAAAACATGTTCATTTAATAAACAAGGAAAATGAAGCTATGGAAGAGGGAAGTGTGAAGTCCAGTGCAACCGAGTACAAGGATCACGAGATAACAGTTAAGAGCGAAGAGGAGTTCAAGGGAGAAACTGAAGAAAAAACCAAAGAAGAAGAGGAAGATAACCCGAAACATTTGGACGCTTTCCCCCACTATGAAGGAATTAGGGTATTACAAATGGCTCTTGAAAAATCCTCGGCCCCCATGGGTAAAGGCCAAGATTAGGATCTAGAACTTGAATAACGTAAAGTTTTCTTGTATGATTGGTCACTTTGATAAAAAGCAAGCATATTTAGATGTAGAATCACCGGTCAATGTAATGTCCAGACTTCATTATAATTGGATCATGAGTAATAGGTTGGAACCAAGAAGGAAACCGTCAAACCCTAAGAAAATTTGCAATTTTATGGGGAGAATTAGGGGGTTAAAAGTTTTTATTGGGAACTTCACTTACGAATACAATTTCATGGTGCTTGAGGATACCACTAGTGTCTTAGGTCATGACCTAGGTTCAATGGTATTTGGAAAACCGTTCGTAAAAAACGACCAGGGTCGTGTACGATATAAAGGAAGGAACAGTCGTGTTTGAAAAAGATAAGGAAAAGATCATGTTTAAAATGCCTCACAAATAGGAAATGTTCAAAAACATAAATTTTACGGACATAAAAACGATCGCGTACCTCCTTTTGTCATAGAAAGTTACGATGATAACAGTAAAAAAACATACTACTCGGATAGCTTAAATTTAGGTCCCGAATACAAGTATGATGAAAATTTGTGCAGAGCCATTCGAAGCTTGATTACCATGAAGGCCAGAAGAAACAAAGAAGAAGTCACGTAAGGACGTGTGCCTTCGAGTCTAGCTACAAGACTCATAAATAAAGAAAAGCACTTCTTGAGAGGCAACCCAATGTTTATTTTCCCGCATATTAGGAGTGTCTTGTGTTTTAATTCTTTACTATTTATTCTTTTATGTTTGAATTATTTTTGTAATCATGCTTTGTTTTGTCTTTAATCTCGTCTTATTGACAATCAAAGGTATTTTGCAATAAAATAAGTGTAGGGGAAATTATCCAATTTTTAAGAACCAATTCAAACATATTAAATAAATTGTTTAGATTAATTCGTATCAGTTCCGAGTCACATGATTGTATTAACTAATCTCAGGTTTCATGCAATAACTCATACAGGATGTTAATACAAATAATGTCTAAAAACGTTATTTATATTTTTCGACCTCTCAATGTTTTGATAATAACAAAATGTAAAAACGTTTACGATAAAATTAAACGTTTACAAATTATTAATCGTAAACTCTCTATTCTAAGATTAGTAATCACTTAAGGGTATGAACAAAATCAAATCATTAGGCATGATTAGTGATCCATAAAAATATTTTTCTCTTAGTCCATTTCATTTGTAAATAAGATTTTACAAATTTAATTATAACAAAATATTTTATAATTAAAAGAAACTTTTATTAAAAACTTAAAAATTTAAGATTCAAAATTTCCCCCCAAAATGGACGCCTTATATACCTGATACAACCTTCCTAACATAAAGACAAAATAATAGAGCGGAGTCTACCTGGCGGCCACTTTTATTATCTGGGACCACCGGGACCGCTGACCAATTACCGCTTGGTTTTCCTGCTATAAATAAACTGCTTCCATTCTTGCTAAAAATCAGACTCTTTGCACGAATTTTTCTCACACTTCTTTTCTCTCTCTAAAAAACTCTTTCTCTCACTATATAGCTTAATCACTAACATCTCTTGATCTTGTTTCAAAGGATCTAATTCTTCTTCTCATCCTTTTTCTCTCTCATTCAAGTGCAAGAGAAGAACACTCGTTTTTGCCAAGAAACGAAGTGTTGATTAGTAATCTCTCCTCTTTTCTTCTAAGTACCAAATCTCTATTGTAATTATCTTGAGTATTTTTGTGATTCGGATAGTGTGTAAATCCGTTAGTATAGATCTAGTGATTGTGTATTGATTGTGAAGTGGTAGATTGGTTCTAGCTAAGATTAGGACTCGACATTTAGCTTAGTGTCGGAAAATAACGTAAGCGACATGTAAATGGTTTCTATCGTTGAAAGGAGCTTGTTGACATAGTGAAATCTCGAGTAGGATACTCGGGGAATAGAGTAGGGCGAAGAAGAGCTTCGTAGCCGAACCACTATAAATCTTGGTGTCTTGGTTTGATTGTTCCTTTCCTTATCTCTTTATATTATTGTTATTGTTATTTAGCTTTAGTTTAGATTATTATATTGATTGTTCATATTGTGAATTGGTTAAACATACAACTCAAATCTACATATTTTGTAAGCAAGGTTTTTAAAATGAAAACGAACCTGTAAACTATTCAACCCCCCTTTTAGTTTCTATAATTGGTATCAAAACCAAGGTCACTCAAGATTTTAAAAATATATTATATTTTAAATCTTGGATTGATCTATGGATTTCGACAAATATCTAGAAGGGCAATCTATGCAAAGACCACCATTTTTTGAAAGTGGTAGTTTTATTTATTGGAAAAATATATTCGAGACATATGTTAAATCAAATATTACCAACGGTGATTTTCAACCCATTATTAAAAATCCGAAAGCCAAACTTGATGAGGTTGTCCGTTTTGATAAACAAATTGATGATCTTAAAAGGAAACTTGCGAAATATTAACGAAGCTAAAAATGGTTATTTATACGCTTTGCTAGGAAAGAATATGAAAGAATTTTCAGGTGTAATACTGGCAGAAGAAATTTGGAAAACATTTTTAAGCACCCACCAAGGTAATGTCAAGTCAAAGATTATATGAATCGACCTTTTGGTTCAACATATGAACAATTCATCATTTTCGATTGACGAATCTATAGATAGGGCTTTGCTAGATTTTTTAATACATTATTACTAGTCTACAAAGTCTCTTGATGAAAAAAGGGTTGATTCTAGCAAAAACTATGTTAGGAAATTTCTAAGGGCTCTACATCCTAAATGGAGAGCAAAGTTCATAGCAATTGAAGAGTCGAAAGACTTAACATCACTATCTCTTGATGAACTTATCGGAAACCTCAAAGTTCACAAAATGATCATCAAGAAAGATTTCGAAATAGTCAAAGCAAAAGTTGAAAGGAAATCTCTTGCTTTAAAGGCTAAGAAAGAATCTAGTGATGAAGAGTGTTCGACTTTCGGAAGTGAAGACGAAGAATATGCCATGGCGGTAAAACACTTCAAGAAGTTTTTCAAGAGAATAGGTAGATTCGTGAGACAACCTCGGAACGACAAAAAGACATTTCAAAGAAGCCGAGACGACAAAAATGGTAAAAGTGATAGAAAATTCTTTAGATGAGGCGACCTGAATCATCTTATTGGAGAATGTCCAAAACCACCGAAAGACAAGAACCAAAGAGCATTTATCGGAGGTTCTTGGAGTGATAGCGGTGAAGAAGATGATGAGAAAGTCAATAACAAAACGTGTCTAGTAGCTCAAGCATCAAGTGAGGTATGTTCCGAATCCTCTTACTTTAGTGATGAAAACTCATCAATAAATGATTTAGTATTAGATCATGAATATGATAAACTGTGCAAAATGATTTTAAAGATAATCACTAAAAATAAAAGACTAAAAGCCACTAGAGATAGCCTAGAAAAGGAAATTAGTACTCTAAAAGAAAAAGTGTCTACACTCGAGAAAAACAAGGAAGTTGATCTTGAATGTTTAAAATGTCATATGCTTAAAATTGAAAATGAAAAGCTTAAAGAGGAAGCTCTTAAACTAACCAAGTTTGAAAAGAGCACACATTGCTTGAATGAAATGTTAAATAATCAAAAACCCTCTGGTGAAAAATTAGGGTTATGGTTTAATTCATTTGAAGCATCATCTAGTGGAACTAAAGAAATAAAATTTGTAAAAGCTAAGAAAAAGGAACCTTCTGATGGAGGTCTCATAATTATGGGCTGCCCCCAAAGTGTCCAGGCGGCCCCCAAAACAATTATGGGACCGCCACCAGTTGGTACACCTGGATCTGAGAAAAATGTGTCTTTTCAAAAATCTGTTTTGGGTCCTAGACCAAAACACATAATAGTAAACAATGTAAGAGTTCTCGTTGCTAGTAATAATGAAGTTAAGCCATTGTCAAAACCCGGAGTTGGATTTTCAAAACCAAATTTTGGATCAAAAACTCCACCACCTAGAAGAGTTAGAAGATTATGCCTCGCCTTAAAACCCATGCAACCAAAAGAAAATTGGTCGACAAAATCAACCTCGTGGTTTTCCTGTAACTTAGAACAACTTCCCACGACAAAGTTACATGCCATGGGAAATGTATCTTCCATTTCCACATCACAACCAATTGCATCAAATGCAAGGGATGTTTAGCACTAAAAAATTTATACCCATGAGATATTGGGGACCAAATGTTTGAGTTATTTTCTTATATAAATAGATATGCCACAGAGTCGACTTGGAACCCAATGAATGGATAAAGGATAGCTGATGCTCTAAACACATGACGGGTGACCAAAAGCTCTTCTCAAGCTACAGGGCATACAACGGAGGTAATGTTATTTTTGGTAGTAATCTTCGCGGTAACATCATTGGCAGAGGTACGATTTTGAATGGCTCTCTCAAAATAGATAATGTAGAACATGTAGATAACTTAAGATTTAACTTGCTAAGTGTAGGACAAATATGTGATAATAAGTGTAGAGTAACTTTTTCTGAACATGATAGTGAAATCACTAAGGATGGTAAGGTTATAGGTAGAGGTATTAGGAAGAAAGGCTTATATGTGATGAAATTAGGAAATAAGCCAGAAGACAAAATTTGTCTTGCAACGATTGATGAAAACTCCACGTTGTGGCATAGGAGATTAGGTCACGCTAATATGCGTCTCATTCAATCATTAGCATCTAAGGAATTAGTTAGAAACTTACCTAAGCTTAAGTTTGATCAACACTTCTGTGATGCTTGCAAAATTGGAAAACAAGCTCACGCTAGTCACAAAGCTAAGAATATAGTCTCAACGACTAGATGCTTAGAACTCCTTCATATGGATCTCTTCGGTCCATCCGCCGTACGGAGTTACGGAGGAAACCGCTACACCTTAGTCATAGTAGATGACTACTCTAGGTATACTTGGACTAGATTCCTTAAGGACAAAACCGAAGCTTTTGATCAATTCGAAATATTTAGTAAGAAGATTCAAAACCAATTAGGATGTACAATAGTGTCAATAAGAACCGACCACGGTAGGGAATTTGATAATGAGGTGCAATTTGGAGAGTTTTGTAATGCCAATGGTATTACACATAACTTCTCAGCTCCACGCACTCCTCAATCAAATGGCGTGGTTGAAAGGAAAAATAGGACACTTCAAGAAATGAGTAGGACTATGTTGAATGAGCAATCGTTACCACAAAAGTTTTGGTGTAACGCAGTAGACACTTCAACATACTTTCTCAACCGAATCCTAATTAGAGTCATCTTAGAAAAACACCCTACGAACTCTTAAGAGGTAGGAAACCTACATTAGATTACGTTAGAGTGTTTGGAAGCAAGTGCTTCATTCTAAACACTAAAGACTACCTTACAAAGTTTGACCCAAAGTCATACGAAAGTATCTTTTTAGGTTACTCGCAAAATAGTAAAGCCTGCATCATCTTTAACAAACATACTAGGAAAGTCGAAGAATCACTCAATGTGAGATTCGATGAAACTCCTCCACCCTTTAAGACATCACCCTTAGTGGATGATGACTTAGATGAAAAAGAAGAAATTAAGGTTACCGAAAAGAAAAACCTAGAAAATGACATTGATGATGAAACTTTAGAGATTGACGAAATAGTTAATATTAAGGAATCTAGGAACCATCCATTAGAAAATGTCATAGGAAACCTTAACCAAAGAACCCTTAGATCACAAGCCCAAAACCAAAGTAACTTCTTTTGTTTTATATCAACTATAGAACTAAAGAATGTGAATAAAGCCTTAACGGATGATAGTTGGATAGTCGCTATGCAAGAAGTATTAAATCAATTCATTGCTAACGACATTTGGGAGTTAGTTCCACAACCTAGGAATATGACAATTATAGGAACTAAGTGGGTGTTTAGAAAAAAGATAGCGAGAACGGTATTGGTTTCTCGAAATAAGGCTAAGTTAGTTTGCCAAGGCTATAATCAATAAGATGGCATCGATTATGATGAAACTTATGCCCCAGTTGCTAGACTTGAGTCAATTAGGATACTATTAGCTTATGCTTGTGCTTTAGACTTTAAACTATTCCAAATGGAGATTAAAAAGTGCATTTCTAGAACGTTTTAACAATGAGTGAGGATAACGTGGCACAACCTCCAGGAAGTTTCATATAACTTTTAAAAACCATATCATGTTTTAAAAACTAAAAACGCTTTATATTGTCATAAACAAGCACACCAAAGCTCGGTAATGAAAGATTAAAAGCTTCTAAAGTTAAACATGAAAAATAAAATAATGAATGGTAGATGAACACTCTTTTTTACTAAGAAGAAACGTTCAACCTCACATCTGTCAAATATATGTCGATGACATTATATTCTGTTTTACTTGTCCTAACAAACGTCAAATAGGCAAAGGACTAAAATGAAATATTCATAACACAAAAAGGGCAAAGGTTGCATTCTACCCCCTTAAACGAATTTTGACCCTGAAATTCAACTACTATCATCACTAAACAAATGCGGGTACTTAAGTTTCATCTGATCTTCACGTTCCCACGTGAATTCAAGACCACGTTTTGAATTCCACCGAACCTTGACGATGGCAATCGTACTACGCTTCATCTTCTTGAACTCTCTTTCTAAAATTTCCAGAGGCTCTTCCACAAAATTCAACTTGGCATTAACTTGGATCTTATCTAAGGGCACTTGCAGTGTTGGAACAACCAAATACTTCTTAAGGTTCGACACGTGGAATGTGTCATGAACACCATCTAACTCCTCAGGAAAATCTAACCTGTAGGCCATTGGGCCTATTTTCTCAATAATCTTAAAAGGTCCAACAAATCTAGGTGCTATTTTCCCTTTCTTCCCAAAGCGTATCATACCTTTCCAAGGTGACACTTTGAGCAAAACATAGTCACCTACACTAAACTCTAGAGGCTTCCTCCTCTTATCAGCATAACTCTTTTGACAATCGCGCAGCCTTAAGTCTATCCTTAATCTGTGAGATCTTCTCAGTTGTCTTTTGTACTAACTCAGGTCCTATCAACTGACCTTCTCCAACCTCAGCCCACATAAATGGCGAACGACACTTTCTACCATACAATGCCTTAAACGGAGCACATCTTACACTAGAATGATAACTATTGTTATACGAAAACACAACCAACGGAAGATGAACATCCTAACTTCCCCCGAAGTCCAGGACGCACACTCTAATCATGTCTTCCAAAGTCTGAATAATACGCTCACTCTGACCATCGGTTTGAGGGTGGTAAGCCGTACTCATGTCCAACTGAGTTCCTAATGCTTCTTGCATTGACTGCCAAAACCTTGATGTGAAACTACTATCACGATCTTATATGATCGAGATCGGCACACCATGTCTAGAAACTATCTCATTCAAATACAATCTAGCCAATCCATCCATCTTATAATCCTCACACATAGGTAGAAAATAAGCAGACTTAGTCAATCGATCTACAATGACCCAGATTGTGTCATGCCCACTACTAGTCCTAGGCAACTTAGTCACAAAATCCATAGCTATCCTTTCCTATTTCCACTTAGGAATCTCAGGTTGCTGCAGCAAGCCGGATGGCCTCTGGTGTTCAGCCTTAACCTTTAAACAAGTCAAACACTTACTTACATACACAACTATGTCCTTCTTCATACCAGGCCACCAATACCTATCTTTAAGGTCATAATGCATCTTATCAGCTCTTGGGTGTACATAGTACTTTGACTTATAGGCTTCGTCCATTATCAGGGTTCTCACATCACCCTTCAAAGGCACCCATATTCGATCCAGGTAGTACAAAGTCCCATCACTTCTCTGTTCTATCATCTCATCTAACCCTTTCTGCAATCTTGCAGACTCATTCACAGCCTCCTTCTGAGCCGCCAATATCCTATCCTTGATACACGACCGAAGGGTCATATTCATAGCTTTAACTCTCTTGGGTTTTACTCTTTCCTTCCTACTTAGAGAATCAGCCACCACATTCGCCTTACCAGGATAGTAGCGAATCTTAAAGGGAGCGCCTTGACGATTTTTGCAACCTTGTACAAACTATATATTTTTTCATTCCCCCCTCCCCCACCCCCTGGCTACCAAGTACCTATCCCTAAGATCATTGTACATTTGTCAGCTCTATTGGGTGTTATAGAGACTTCGACTATGGGTTTCATCCATTCTGGGTCTCACTTCGCCCTTCAAAGGGACCATATTGATCCAGGTATTACAATGCTCCATCATCCTAGTTCTATCAGTTCATCTCGTCCTCTTGCAATCCTGCAGACTATCAGATGCCTCTCTTATGAGCCGCTAGTATCTTTAATCCTTAATAACTCGACTGATGGGGTCATGTTCATAGCTCTAATCCTCTTAGGTTTGATCCTCTCCTTCCTACTCAGTGCATCAGCTACTACATTCACCTTACCAGGATGGTAGCGAATTTCGCAGTCATAGTCCCTGAAAATCTCTATTTAGCGACACTGACGCATGTTCAATTCCTTTCGGTTAAAGATGTGCTAAAGCCTCTTATGGTCGGTATAAATAATGCTCTTTGTCCCATACAAGTAGTGTCTCCAGATCTTGAGAGCAAACACAACCATGCCCAATTCCAAATCATAGGTGGTGTAGTTTTTCTCATGGATTTTCAACTGCCTAGATGCATATGCTATCACCTTACCTTTTTGCATCAACACACAACTTAATACTAAGCCTGATGCATCACATTACACCACAAAAATTCCGTACATCCAGGGAGAGCTAGATTGAGCTGGTGGTGCATTACAATAACTTATCCTTTAAAGTTTGAAAGCTCTTTTCTGTTCCTCACCCCAATCAAAGTCTTGCTTTTTTGGAGTCAAGATGGTATGCGAGTTTGCTATCTTAGGAAAATGTTCTTAATGAATCGACGATAATACCTCGCCAAGCCTAAGAATGAACGAACTTCGGATAGAGTTCTAGGGGTTTCCTAATTCAGGGATCTCAGGTTGCTGCAGTAAGCCAGATGGCCTATGATGTTCAGCTTTCACCTTCAAATAAGTTAAACTTTTGCTCACATACACAACCAGTGTTGCAAAAATCGGCCTAGGCGGCCGATTAGGCGGAATCGGTCATTAAACGCCTTGATTTTTACTAATCGGCCTAAAAAATCGGTCTGGTAAAAAATCGGTTAAAAATCGGTCAAAAATCGGATTAATCGGTCAAAATCGGAAAAAATCGGAAAAAATAGAGAAAAATCAGAAAAAATCGGAATAAATAATGAAAAAAATCGGATTCACTTGAAATATTGAAGTTTGAACTTTGTAATACATGCTTATCTTTATATTATTATTACTAAAAATTATATTTTGTATATAAAAATGCCAATCCGATTATTCCCGATTAATCCTCCGGCATTAACCGATTAATTGCTAGGCGATACGACCGCTCCGGGAATTAGCGCCTAGCGATTTTTGCAAACCTGGTACACAACTATATCTTCACTTTTCATTCCTGGCTACCTAGTACCATTATCCCTAAAGTATCATAGTACTTTTTTGCTTCGGGTCAGATCTTGGGTGTATAGAGACTTCGTCTTTTGGGCATGCTTCATGATCTGGGTTTCTCACATCGCCCTTCAAAGGGACCATATTCGATCGAGATTACTATGCATCCATCTCTCCCCGCACACCACAACACAGAACCCACCCAAACCCCCCAACCACCCCCCCCAACCATTACCAAACACCCACAACCCCCCTGGCATCTACACCAAATCTTCTCGTTCTTATCAGTTCATTTAGTCCTGCTTCTGGCGATCATGCAGACTCATCAGATGCTCCTTATGAGCCGCTAGGTTATCTTATCCTTAATACTCGGATGAAGGGTCATGTTCATAGTTAATCCTTTTAGGGTTGATCCTATCCTTCCTACTCAGTGCATAGATACTTACATTCACCTTACCAGGATGGTAGCGAATTTCGCAGTCATAGTCCCTGAAAATCTCTATTTAGCGACACTGACGCATGTTCAATTCCTTTCGGTTAAAGATGTGCTAAAGCCTCTTATGGTCGGTATAAATAATGCTCTTTGTCCCATACAAGTAGTGTCTCCAGATCTTGAGAGCAAACACAACCATGCCCAATTCCAAATCATAGGTGGTGTAGTTTTTCTCATGGATTTTCAACTGCCTAGATGCATATGCTATCACCTTACCTTTTTGCATCAACACACAACTTAATACTAAGCCTGATGCATCACATTACACCACAAAATCTTCCGGTCCATCAGGGAGAGCTAGAGCAGGTGCATTACATAACTTATCCTTTAAAGTTTGAAATGCCTTTTCCTGTTCCTCACCCCAATCAAAGGTCTTGCTTTTTTGAGTCAAGATGGTAAGCGACTTAGCTATCTTAGAAAAGTTCTTAATGAATCGACGATAATACCTCGCCAAGCCTAAGAATGAACGAACTTCGGATAGAGTTCTAGGGGTTTCCTAATTCTTAATAACTTCAATCTTACTAGGGTCTACATGAATCCCATCACCATTGATCACATGCCCAAGAAACTGTACTTCTTGCAACCAGAATCCACACTTAGAAAACTTAGCATATAGATTATCCTTCTTGAGTAGTTCCAAAACTAACCCTGGATGCATTTCATGCTCCTCTGGGGTCTTAGTGTAGATCAAGATATCATCTATGAACACTATCACAAACTTGTCTAGATAAGGTCTACACACTCGATTCATCAAGTCCATGAATACCACTGGTGTGTTTGTTAGACCAAAGGGTATCACCGTGAACTCGAAATTGCCCTTATCAAAGTTCTAAAATGCAGTCTTTTTGGGAATGTTCGTTCCTCATGCATCTCTAGTGCTGATGGGTATCCGGACCTAAGATCTATCTTAAGAGAAAAATTGTGATTCTTGTAGTTGGTCGAATAGGTCGTCTATCCTAGGGAGTGGATAATGATTCTTGATGGTAAACTTGTTCAACTCTCTATAATCAATGCACATTCTAAAGGATCCATCCTTATTCTTAACAAATAATACCGGTGCTTCCCAAGGTGATGAGCTTGGTTGAATGAAACCCTTGTCCTGGAGTTCCTTGAGTTAACCCGACAACTCCTCCATTTCAAAAGGTGCCAATCGATAGAGAGATTTTGCGACCAGTATTGCTCCAGGGATTAGATCGATACGAAACTTAATTTCTCGATTATGTGGTAATCCTTACAAATCATCCGAAAATACCTCGAGAAAGTTTCTAACAACGACAATATCCTCCTTCTTTTGTTCCTTAGTTTTTGCACTCCTAAGATGCCTCACCTTCTCTTCTGGTCTTTCATCTAGGACTCTGAGTATCTTGCCATTTCATAGTGGGATCCTAATACCTTCTCATGGAAATGATCTTGGGCCTTGTGTTTGGGACATCAAGTCCATTCCTACGTTGTTAATACAAATAATGTCTAAAAATGTTATTTATATTTTTCGACCTCTCAACGTTTTGATAATAACAAAATGTAAAATCGTTTACGATAAAATTAAACGTTTACAAATTATTAATCGTAAAATTACATTTCTAATATTAGTAATCACTTAAGGTATGAACAAACAAATCATTAAGCATGATTAGTGATCAAGAAAATATTTTTCTTTTATCCATTACATTTTTTACATAAGAATTTTCACAAAATTAAATGTTACAAATATTTTCTATTTAAAAGAAAAGTGTTATTAAAAAACTTAAAATTTGAAATCAATCCCCCCCTAAATGGAAAGCTTACTTTTCCAGATTCAACATTTTCCTATCAAAAAGACAAAAATGGGAGGGAAGTCTACCTGGCGGTCCCCTTATAGTCCTTGTGGCCCCCTTATATATTTGGGACCGTCGGGACCCCCGCCAGCGACCGTTGGATTTTCTTGCCTATAAATACCGGTCCATCCCTTGTTGAAAATCAAACCTCTTTGCATGAATTTTCTCATACTTCTTTCTCTCTCTAAAATCCTTCTTTCTCTCACTATAAATATCTTGATCACTATCATTCTCTTGATGCTTGTTTCATAAGTGATCTAATCTTTTTCTTTTTCTCATATTTGTCCCGCTCAGTTTGTGTAAGAGAAGACACTCGTATTCGCCAAGTTAACGTTGGTTGTTTTAGTGATCTCTCCTCTGTGCTTTGAAGTTCCATATATATAGTGTATTTATCTTGTGTTGGTGGGGGTAGGCGGAGTGGGGGGTTTTGCGAGTGGGGTGTTGGCGAGGGGTGGGGGGAGGGAGGGTGTTGGGGGTGTTGGGGGCGTGGAGTTGGGGGGTGGGGGAGTGAGGTTTGCGGGGGGGGGAGGGTCTCGGGGACGCGGGGGTAAGGACATATGCGCGTGGGTTGATTGGTCTACAGGTAGGTGCAACTGTTCTTTTGCTTTTAGTTTTATTTTTTTATTTTTTTTTGATCCTTTCAGTATGTTTTTTACTGTATCTAGCCTTTTTTTCTATTTTTTTCATTCTATACTTTATATTTTCTTCTCCTTTTAGGACTCGACCATTTAGCTTAGTGTAGGAAAATAACTTAAGCGATGTGTAAACGGTTTTCTCTGCCTGAAGGGAGCTTGTTGGCATAGTGAAATCTCGAGTAGGATACCCGGGGAGTGTAGTAGGGCAAAGAAGAGCTTCATAGCCGAACCACTATAAATCTTGGTGTCTTGGTTTGATTGTTCCTTTCCTTTATCTCTTTATTATTGTCATTGTTATTTAGCTTTAGTTTAGAATTGGTATATTGTTGTTCATATTGTTGATTGGTAAACATACACTCGGAATTACATATTTTGCAAGAAAAGTTTTTTTAAAACAAAAACAAACGTGTAAACTATTCACCCCCCCCTTCTAGTTTCCACAATTGGTATCAGGAGCCAAGGTCACTCAAGATTTTTAAAATATACTGTATTTTAAAGCTTGAATCGATCTATGGATTCTGACAAATATCTAAAAGGGCAATCTATGCAAAGACCACCACTCTTTGAAAGTAATAGTTTTATTTATTGGAAATATAGATCCGAGACATATGTTAAATCAAAAGATCTAGATCTTTGGCATGTTTATTTCCCAACGTGATTTCAAACCCTTCAACAAAATTTGGAAACCAAATTAGATGAGGTTATCCCTTTCAAAAAACAAAGTGATGATCTTAAAAAGAAACTTGCGAAAAATAACAAAGCTAAAATGGTTATTTATATGCTTTGACTAAGAAAAGATATGAAAAGAATTTTCATGTTGTAATACGGCAAAAGAAAAAACATAGGTTAATCACACCAAGGTAATAGTCAAGTCAAAGATAATAAGATTGACCTTTTGGTTCAACAATATGAACAATTCGTCATTTTCGAAGACGAATCTATAGATAGTGCTTTTGCTAGATTTAATATCATTATTACTAGTCTAAAAGCTCTTGATGAAGGTTATTTTAGCAAAAACTACATTAGGAAATTTATTAGGGCTCTACATCCTAAATGGAGAACAAAGGTCACAGCAATTGAAGAGTCTAAAGACTTAACATCACTATCTCTTGATGAACTTATCGGGAACCTCAAAGTTCACGAAATGATCATCAAGAAAGATTCCGAAATAGTCAAAGCAAAAGTTGAAAGGAAATATCTTGCTTTAAAGGCTAAGAAAGAATCTAGTGATGAAGAGTGTTCGACTTCCGGAAGTGAAGACAAAGAATACGCCATGACGGTAAGAGACTTCAAGAAGTTTTTTAAGAGAAGAGGTAGATTCGTGAGACAACCTCAGAACGACAAAAAGACGTTTCAAAGAAGCCGAGATGAAAAAAACGGTAAAAGTGATAGAAAATGCTTTAGATGTGGCGACTCGAATCATCTTATTGGAGAATGTTCAAAACAAACGAAAGACAAGAACCAAAGAGCATTTGTCAGAGGTTCTTGGAGTGATAGCGGTGAAGAAGATGATGAGAAAGTCAATAACAAAACGTGTCTAGTAGCTCAAGCATCAAGTGAGGTATGTTTCGAATCCTCTTACTTTAGTGATGAAAACTCGTCAATAGATGATTTAGTATTAGATAATGAATACGATAAACTGTGCAAAATGAGTTTAAAGATAATCACTAAAAATAAAAGACTAAAATCCACTAGAGATAGCCTAAAAAGGAAATTAGTACTCTAAAAGAAAAAGTGTCTACACTCGAGAAAAACAAGGAAGTTGATCTTGAATGTTTAAAATGTCATATGCTTAAAATTGAAAATGAAAAGCTTAAAGAGGAAGCTCTTAAACTAACCAAGTTTGAAAAGAGCACACATTGCTTAAATGAAATATTAAATAATCAAAAACCCTCTGGTGAAAAATTAGGGTTAGGGTTTAATTCATTTGAAGCATCATCTAGTGGAACTAAAAAAATAAAATTTGTTAAAGCTCAGAAAAAGGAACCTTCTGATGGAGGTCCCATAATTATGGACGGCCCCTAAAGTGTCTAGGCGACCCCCAAAATCATTATGGGACCGCCACCAGTTGGTACACCTGGATATGAGAAAAATGTGTCTTTTCAAAAATCTATTTTGGGTCCTAGACCAAAACACATAATAGTAAACAATGTAAGAGTTCCCGTTGCTAGTGATACTGAAGTTAAGCAATTCTATAAGCCATTGTCAAAACCCAGAGTTGGATTTTCAAAACCAAAATTTAGATAAAAAACTCCACTACCTAGAAGACTCATAAATAATTATCATCGTCCTAAAACACCGCAACCGAAAAGAAATATTGGTCGACAAAATCAACCTCGTGGTTTTCCTGTAATTTGGAATAACTTCCCACGAAAAAGTTACATGCCATAGGAAATGTGTCTTCCATTTCCACATCCCAATCAATTGCATCAAATACAAGGGATGTTTATCACTAACAACTTTGGACCCATGAGATATTGGGGACCAAATGTTTGAGGTGTTGCCTTATACAAATAGATATGCCTTGGAGTCGACTTGGAACCCGATGAGTGGATAAAGGATAGCGGATACTCCAAACACATTACGGGAAACAAAAAGCTCTTCTCAAGCTACAAGGCATACAATAGAGGTAATGTTATTTTTGGAAGCAATCTTCACAGTAACATCATTGGCAAAGGTACGATTTCAAATGAATCTCTCAAAATAGATAATGTAGAGCATGTAGATAACTTAAAATTTAACTTGTTAAGTATAGGACAAATATGTGATAATAAATGTAAAGTAAGTTTATCTGAACATGATAGTGAAATTACTAAGGATGGTAAGGTCATAGGTAGAGGCATTAGGAAGAAAGGCTTATATGTGATGAAATTAGGAAATAAGCCTAAAGACAAAATTTGTCTAGCAACGATTGATGAAAACTCCACGTTGTGGCATAGGAGATTAGGTCACGCGAATATGTGTCTCATTCAATCGTAGCATCTAAGGAATTAGTTAGAAACTTACCTAAGCTTAAGTTTGATCAACACTTCTGTGATGCTTGCAAAATTGGAAAACAAGCTCATGCTAGTCATAAGGCTAAGAATATAGTCTCAACGACTAGATGCTTAGAACTCCTTCATATGGATCTCTTCGGTCCATCCGCCGTACGAAGTTATGGAGGAAACCGCTATACCTTAGTCATAGTATATGACTACTTTAGGTATACTTGGACTAGATTCCTTAAGGACAAAACCGAAGCTTTCGATCAATTCGAAATATTTAGTAAGAAAATTCAAAATCAATTAGGTTGTACAATAGTGTCAATAAGAACCAACCACGGTAGGGAATTTGATAATGAGGTGCAATTTAGAGAGTTTTGTAATGCCAATGGTATTACACATAAATTCTCAGCTCCACGCACTCCTCAATAAAATGGCATAGTTGAAAGGAAAAATAGGACACTTCAAGAAATGAGTAGGACTATGTTGAATGAGTAATCATAACCATAAAAGTTTTGGTGTAACGCAATAGACACTTCAACATACATTCTCAACCGAATCCTAATTGGAGCCATCTTAGGAAAAACACCCTACAAACTTTTAAAAGGTAGGAAACCTACGTTAGAGTGTTTGGAAGCAAGTGCTTCATTTTAAACACAAAAGACTACCTTTCAAAGTTTGACCCAAAGTCATACGAAGGTGTCTTTTTAGGTTACTCTTAAAATAGTAAAGCCTACATCATCCTAAATAAACACACTAGAAAAGTTAAAGAATCACTTAATGTGACATTCAATGAAACTCCTCCACCGTCTAAGACATCAACCTTGGTGGATGATGACTTAGATGAAGAAAAAGCAATTAAGGTTACCGAAAATAAAAACCTAGAAAGTGACATTGTGGATGAAACTTTAGAGATTGACGAAATAGTCAATATTAAAGAATCTAGGAACCATCTATTAGAAAATGTCATAGGAAACCTTAACCAAAGAACCCTTAGATCACAAGCCCAAAACCAGAGTAACTTCTTTTGTTTTATATCAACTATAGAACCTAATAATGTGAATGAAGCCTTAACGGATGATAGTTGGATAGTCGCTATGCAAGAAGAATTAAATCAATTCATTTCTAACGACGTTTGGGAGTTAGTTCCACAACCTAGGAATATGACAATTATAGGAACTAATTGGGTGTTTAGAAATAAGTTAGACGAGAACGGTATTGTTTCTCGAAATAAGGCTAGGTTAGTTGCTCAAGGCTATAATCAACAAGAGGGCATCGATTATGATGAAACTTATGCCCCAGTTGCTAGACTTGAGTCAATTAGGATACTATTAGCTTATGCTTGTGCTTTAGATTTTAAGCTATTCCAAATGGATGTAAAAAGTGCATTCCTGAACGGTTTTATCAATGAGGAGGTATACGTGGCACAACCTCCAGGATTCATTGACTTTGAAAAACCAGATCATGTTTATAAACTTAAGAAAGCTTTATACGGTCTTAAACAAGCACCCAAAGCTTGGTATGATAGATTAAAAGCTTTTCTTATTAAACATGAATACAAAATGGGAATGGTAGATAACACACTTTTTACCAAGAAGAAAAGTTCAAACCTCATCATCGTTCAAATATATGTCGACGACATTATATTCGGCTCGACTTGTCAAGACATGTGTGATGAATTTGCCAAAATCATGCATGACAAGTTCGAGATGAGCATGATGGGTGAACTTAACTTCTTCCTTGGATTACAAATAAAACAAATGGAAGATGGTATTTTCTTTAATCAATCTAAATATATTAAAGAAATGCTTAAGAAATTTGGCTTAGAAGAATCTAAACCAATGAAAACCCCCATGTCCTCTGATACCAAACTCACAAAAGACGAAGAGTGTGAGTCGGTAGATAGTACCAAGTATCGAGGCATGATAGGTAGTTTATTATACCTAACGGCAAGTAGGCCCGATATCATGTTTAGTGTCTGCCTTTGTGCCTGCTTCCAAGAGGCTCCCAAAACCTCTCACCTTGAAGCAGTTAAGTGTATGTTCTGATACATTAAAGGCACTACGCACTTAGAATTATGGTATCCTAAAGGGACCGACATAGAAACAGTAGTATATGCCGACTCTGATCATGCGGGAGATTATGTGGACCGAAAGAGGACTAGCGGTATTTATACGTTCGTGGGATGTTGTTTGACATCTTGGTTCTCGAAGAAACAAACCGCTCTTGCTATATCCACTACCGAAGTCGAATACGTAAGCGCCGGAAAGGCATGTCAACAAGCACTATGGATGAAACAAGCTCTTATCGACTACGACGTTTGACTCGACGACGTCCCGATCATGTGCGACAACAAAGGCGCGATTGATCTTAGCAAAAACCCAGTGCAACATTCTCGAACCAAACATATATCAAAATACGTCACCACTTTCTTCGTAATAATGTCCAGAAAGGACATATCTCAATCGAAAAAGTGCCGTCCGTCGACAACATCGCCGACATTCTTACTAAACCCCTTAAACGTGAATCGTTTAACTATCTACGTCTTGGTTTAGGAATGACCGAACATATTCCATAAATCGTATTAGTCCGCTTCTCTTTCTTCTATCTTAATTCTAGTCTGCATTCCATTTCGCGTCATGAAAATTTAACTACTTCATCTGAAGCTTGTTAGATATTTTTAATTCACGAAATGCAAATTAATTAGTCACTCTTCCTAGTAAATTCGTGTAAAAATTTAAAAGTCCAAAAACTCTATAATATGGGCGGCCCCCATATCTCAGGCGACCCCCAACCTATTTTAGGCGCCCCCTGATCGATATGGGACCACCATCAGCAGACAACAAAATCTATACTTAGTCAAAAAAAAAAACACCCCCTTCCTCCTGCTCGTGCGATGAACACGAACCAAAACAACCCAAAACTCAAAATCAACCACCAAAACACTAATTGAAGATCAAATCATCACTAATAATCATCCCTAACATCACAAAGATCATCATTTGTAAGACATTTCTTCTATTTTGTTTCAATTTGAGTCTAGGGTTAATGATGAACACAAAAATTGAAAATGAGGATTTTTTATTTTTCTTTTAATTTTGTACAATTAGGACTACTAGGATATAATGTATAACTTATATGCTTCCCTTAGACATAGGATTTACATACACTAGTGAGTTTGTCAAAAAATTGATTTGAAACCAAAACCTCAATTTTATTTTCAAATCACTCATGTTAGGAGCACAATAAAATTGTTGTTATGCATTGTTAATACAACTTAAAAATGTTTTTAAACACGTGCATAATGATCTCATGAACAAAGGTCGAGATACATAATTCATATGTATTTTTCGACATGTTTGGATGAACAAAATAAAATTAAGGAGCGTTTGGGTTAACTCTTAGGATTTTATTTTTAGGTCTAGTTAATCGTTACTCCACATTTGTCACAATTAAGCACACACTAGATATCTCTTTCAATGAGAAAACCTTACTAAAATTGTCACTCTTTTAATTAGGTGAAATGACGTTGGAAGAAGAACTAGGGAACACCAAATCATACATTCCAACAATCTCAAATGAAAACTATCTTCCTAATAACTTAAAACCCTTCATTCGAAACCTAGAATGTAGAACAATCCATAAAGGTCGTCCACTATCTCCCGAATCTACTAAATATGATAATATTCAAATCATGTTTCAAATTATCAAACTACTAATATATGTGAACTCCACGTAGGGATTTCCCCAAGATTTCTGCTTGAATTTTATTCTTCAATAGAAATTATTAGAGATAATGATCAAAATATCTTTTAAAAATTCTAGGCATTAAAAAGAACATTTAAATTCTCACTCGAATTGTTTGCCTCAATTCTCTCCATTCCATGTAAAGGAGAATGTTTTTACTCTAAAGATTCATCCCTTGATTCTTTGAGAATTAATCAAGAATCTAACACCCCTTACCAAACACACATTCCAACACCAATTGAAATTGTTCAATCTATTACAACAACTGGAAAAACTATTTTTCCAAACAAAATTCTCAAAGAAGAGCTTCGTCATGACATGAGATCTTGAAATGAAATCATTAAATAGAACGCCTTTGGCATTTAACAAAAACCATGTTCTTCATATTCTTTGACATCTTTTCTTGTTTGTGTAGCTAATTGCAAATCTCCAATCCACTTGATTCAAGGGATGATCTTTATGATTTAGTGAGTTGGAATATGACTGACTTGGATTTTTGTTGGATCCATATTGTTCATGTCAGCCATTAAACCATCTTCTTCATCATTTCTTGTAAGAAGTAAATTTGATATAGTCTTCTAAAAGCAGGCATATGTTAGTTCAAATGGAAGTTCAATGCTTGTTTTTCCTACAAACATCATTAACTCCATTTGTTCCAAAGCATTAACATTGTTAGTGCTGTTAACATTCTCTTCCTTCTCATTGATCATTACATTTCAATATCTTTTCCTTGGATCTTTTTCAACTTCTTTTCGTCATTACTTGTAGGTTCGGTTCCATCATCATGAGAACTCTTTGGATCTTGGGAAAATGATTGATCAACAGTCCATAATGGTAGCAAAATGTAATTTTTGATAGGTTTTGTCTCTTTTCTAGCTTGACCTGCATTATCACTTGCTTTTGTACCTGCAAAACCATTAGACTGTGAACATGCAACAATTGGCTTATAATTCATTGTACTTATTAGTGCGTCGAATGTTATCAAATAAGCCACATCTGGTCCACTACCTTTAACATTAGGTTGTACTCTCACTTATCCTAATTTGAAGTTTTCTTCCACTATCTTGTTGTCTATTGAAACTCTTATAGGCTATATCTATTCAAAAGGAGTATACAAAACAAAGAAACTTCATCAGCCATACCATCAATTTGCCTAAGTCAGATCTATGTATTGGTGATGGTAACAAGACTCCCAAATGGTCTCATAAAAGTAAAGTTTGTGTTTACATGAAAAAAGTTCATATGAGTCTTGTTATGAGGCTTAACTACTCTTAACACTCTTTTTTGCACATAGCAAGCAATTATTAAAAAGTTCTGCCCAAATAAGTTGTGGACAACCTTAGAATCAGCTAGCTATAGTCCTAGCAGCCTCAATTAGGTACTAATTCTCCCTTTAGCAACTTCATTCTGTTGAGGAGTTCTAGCTCTACTAAATTGTCTCAATAAACCCTTCATCTCTACATAACAGTTCATTTCTTTATTTTTGAATTCTGTCCCACATATACATCTTTTTACCTTAACTTGTGATGCATTCTCTATCCCATTTTTAAACAGGACTTATTGAATGCAACTGGTCTCTTCCTTGGTAGCTAGGAAATAAAACCCATGTAAACCTACAATGTAATTATTGTGATCAAACTAAGCAATATATTTTATTCACAGGCTTTCTACAATTGTTAGACCAAATAAGTCCTTATGTAACAAATGTAAATGAAGGACTGATGACGTTATCTGTTTTGGACTTCAAGAGGCTCTGTGCTGCTTTCCTTTTGACTTGCAACATAGGTTGATACATTTTCAAAATAGTTTAGTAGGGTAAACCTCTTACAAAGATTTCCCTTAACCAATTTATTCATGGTTTTAAAATTTAAGTGACCTAGCCTTCTATGCCAAAGTTTAGATTCATCAGATGTGGCTTTTGCAAAAAGGCAAGTTAAACCTCCTTTAGGAACTATGTTCTTTAAATCAACACTATACATATTGTTCTTTCTAGGAACTCTAAGTAAAACTTGACTTTCATCAATTAACTTAAAGTTTAGAGATAAAACAATACATTCAGTGTCATTAAAAAGAACACTATTCTTTTTATCACATATTTGTGAGACACTAAAGAGATTAAACTTTAACTCTCTCACAAAATACACATTTTCAAAATCTAGATTACCAGTTTTAATGGTACATTTTCCTGTGATTTTCCCTCCTTTGGGGTTCCCTCCAAAAGCAACATATCCTTCATCTATCTCTTCATAGTTTGTAAGATAGGACATGTTCCCTGTCATGTGCTACTGAGCATCCACTAGCAATCATCCTTGATCCTGTAAATCACATTGTGGATTGCCCATGCACATTAGGTATAGAAATCAGTTCTTTTTGGGACCAAAGCCATCATGGAATTGGATCTGCCTTGTGATCACATATCAAAACTATTTTAAGGTGATTGAATGCACGTTGTATTTAGAAACATGGTCTAAAACTTTATGAGCTTTGTTAACAACCCAACAAGCTGAGGCTTAACTACATTAAAAGTATTTCCCTTAACAGCTTTAACTACTGCTTTTGGCCTAGCAGTATTAAATTTTTTTCCCATCTTATTTCTAGCTAGTTAACCTTTTGATTATTATTACATGTTTTATAATTCAATGTTCTTATGATGGGCCTCTTAACTAGTGAATGGCCTGATTCTAGAAAGATTTGAAATTGTCTATCTAGCTTTGTCATTTACTATTGTTTTTGAGTGTAGCAGTATTCAAACTTGTTATTAGACAAGTAGAGTAAACTGATAACTAAACCAGATTCATTAGTAATGCTCTGGAACTAAGTTTCTTTGTAGCACATGGGTGAAGTCTTTTTAGCTCGAAATGTTTTGTAGATTTCACCCTTTGGATTGTTCCAAATTTAGGTGTTTTTACCATTCCTTTGATTTTATGTAAACTATTTTTGTGAATGTATTTATTTTATTTTGTAATCAATTTGCAGGTTTGGATTGATTCAAAACGCTTACATCAACTACATACCATTAACAGGCCTTAATTTAAACATCTCAAAAATTGCTTCCTAGTTTTTG
Source organism: Tanacetum coccineum (assembly GCA_026074375.1). Classification (NCBI taxonomy): domain Eukaryota; kingdom Viridiplantae; phylum Streptophyta; class Magnoliopsida; order Asterales; family Asteraceae; genus Tanacetum; species Tanacetum coccineum. The sequence continues at coordinate 59,479 of BQNB010019119.1, forward strand.
GATTGACGACATCATATTGTTCTAATTTCCTTTGATTTGCCCTTTAGACTGTGAAGTATGTTCTGAATATGTTGCTCAACTTGTTTTAACAGTTTTCATTGTCAGTTTTTTCCTCTTATTATTTAGATTGAAACAAATCTTCCTGTCCTCATCTTACTACTATGATGATTAAATCTCACATAATATAAGTCAAGTGATGCGATGTTTTGTTACATTCAAAACTTGTGCTAGTTTTGTTGTATTTGTGTGTTAGGATATTTTTTGTCGCAGTGTTGTGTGCCTAAAGGTAGAGTGAGCTTTGTATCTGCCATCTCGTTCGAGTTTTCTTCTTTCACATGATCTTTTCACGCCTGCTTCGTCTTTTTGTGACAGTTATCATGAACTTCTTTTTGCATTTTCTCGCCCTCGTGTAATTATTTTGCCTGCAGATCACTCCTCAGATATGTCCTTAAAAGACAAGTGTCTAGTCGGTCTGGTTCATATTTAGCACATTCATCGCAGTGCATTTGTGTCATTCGTTTTCTGATGTGTTCGAATTATGAACTCTTATGGATTTTCCTAAGCTCAATTGATTAACTTATATCTACTGAATTCTGTTCATAATGCTAGGAGCTCTTTGAAATTTTTCTCCTTTCTACTGTTTCCAGACTTGATATAATCGAATTCAACAATTTTCCTATGTATAAGAGCGTTTTACGTAGCTTGCTCGCAATTATTAACAGTTAATTTTACATAGGCTCATTAAACAACACTTAGCAATCTGGAAACTTCACCTCAGATAAGAAGAGCTGGAGGAAGAGTTCAGGTATTTGAGGTCGGTTGAGGGCATGAAATTCCTGTGTTATAGGGAGGTGGAATGCATTATCTAATTTTATGAGCTTAAACCTCTCTTGCAATTGTCAACTATTTTTGACACTCTATGAGCTTGTTTCTAAACTTTTAGATGCATGTTCAAATTTATTCTACATTAAGTTGATATGACCATATTTTCTTGTTTTTGAACTATTTTCAAGCAGTCCGTCTTCCTAAGAGGCTCTCTAAGAGCTATTTCTCCTTTCTATATGAATTTAAAATTTTAAGCCCTTTATATCTTGTAAATAAAATAGACTCATTGCTTTAGAAACTTCAAGTTTTATTTCTTCCACTACTTTTAAACTGCTTATAACCTAAAACACATTAACTCTATTTCTTTATGTATCTTTTATAGTTGATCATTTTGATCAGATTTAAGAGTTTCAATAGTGTTTCAACAAAGATTTGGAATAATATAGAGAATCATTGGGATACCTTTGAGTTGACTTGAAGATGAGGGAAAATTCCATTAGTGCATAAGTGACTATGCCCTTCCTCATGCTGACCGCTCCAGTTCATTCCACAAAGACCATCACATGTTCCAAAGCTGTAAAAAGTAGATATTTCCACTGACACACTCTTCTGAGCTTTCTCTTGTCTTGTTGTTCTTGATTATCATGGAAGCTATATACCTCCCTAGCAAAATGTCTCCTCTCTGTGGTAGTTGTAGCACTTCAATTTGACTTATTAAAACCAATAGGCTCATTTCCATTAACAATAGTTCCTTTTTTCCCGTTTATTCTTAAAAACCTTCTTTGCCTCATTGTCAACATGGCCATTTGCCAGTCTCAAATCCATCTCTTCCATGTCATCTGGATAGATTTGTTGCAAGTCTGCATTTATGTACAAGTTGTGAGGACTATTTAGTTGATGAGTAAAGAATGTACAAAATAACAGGCATCACTCAAGTTATCAATATTTTGTTTAAAGGTTAGTAGCATTATCTTGTGTGCTAGCTTAAGTAGAAATACACTGAGCAGTATTAACTGCTCCATTAGTGCTACTAGTGTTGTTATTTGAAGAGGACACAAAAGCCATGTTCTGTGTGCTTGAACTTGAGCTAGACATCCCTTTAACTTCTGGTTCATACACCTTAAGGTTGTTGTAGAGATCATCCATGCTCATTGTATCCAAATCAGCTTTATTCCTCCACACAACAGCATGTGTGTTCCACTCAGGTGACAAACTTCTTAATAACTTTTGATTAACATCTTCTTGTGAAAGATTTTATCCAAAAAGCTCAATACTGGACTCACAAGCTTTTGAAGCCTATCAAAAGTTTGATCAAGCATCTCTGAGCTTGGAGCAGTGAAGTTTTCATATTGCTGCTTTAAGAGATTCCTTTGAGTCTTTCTTGTAGCTGCATTCCCACCAAATCTCTTTTCAACAGCTTCCAGCAACTTCTTAGCATCCTTTATAGAGTTAAACTTTAACTGATGTTCATTGGGAATGCCCATCATTAAAGTTACTCTAGCTTTTCCTCTAATCTTCTCTGACCTTTTCTTCAGCAGTTGTATTAGGCATTCACTTATCACATCACCTTTCACAGTTGTTGTTTTTTAGCCCCCTAAAGGGGTTGCACCATTACTCTATGATTCCCACAGTGCATAGCCTATCATCTGGATATATATTGTTCAATCCTCATCCTCCAGATCTCATAATACAAGGTTTGAGCATGAGAACTTGTGGATTGCAGCCATCCAAGTGTGCAGAATTTGAATCCATATCTTTTAAAAAAAGATTCTTGGTATTAAAGAACAGGTTCTTCTCTTTCAAAGCTTCTTTAAACAAGCTCTGATACCACTTGTTGATCTCACTTCAATAGATTGAATTCCTTAAGCTCGTTTAAGGTTTAGTTATTTAGATAAATCTAACACATCTATAGTGAAACTTTGTACTTGTTTGAATGTATTAAAGATTATGCAGAATCTAATCTTTAATATTAAGAAGAATTATCAATGAAACAGTAATTCAATGAACATACAATTCAACAAATAAGCTCCAATATTATTAATGATAGTAATACGAATACTCTCAAAGTATTAGGGTTACAAAGACCTCAAAGCTAAGAATATAAACAGATATATGAAAAACTATATCAAACTCTATGCCCTAGGACCTCATTTTATACACCAAGGAGCCCTAGTCGGCTTACAATACTTTCCTAAGTATCCATAATCTTTTCTATAAACAAATAACTGACTACATATCATATAAGCAGTACTAACACCAAACAGTACTAACTTATTAACCTTAGTAGCATTAACTTATCTCTGAACAGTTTTAACCTTAAGCAATAGTAACTTTGTACTAGTAGTAGTAACTTATCATTAGCAGTAGTAACTACTTAGAATATTTTCACTAGCAGTACTAATATTTACTAGTAGTAGTAACTGTGTACTACTAGTAGTAAACACTTAGCATATTTTCTTTGAAGTTCATGAGCAGCACTAACTTTAGATGAGCAACATTAACATAAACATGAGCAACAGTAATTCAAATAGCATCAAGAAGACTTTTAATCCCAACACTTGGGAAACCCGTGGTTGCTTGGTACTGGGAGAAATTATCAACACATTCAGGTAAGCGAAGGTTATGGTAGTGCTACTGGTGGGTATGTGGCATTTCAGAGGGTGGTTGATGTCGTTCACAGTTTCTAAATGGCACCTGTTAGGAAATCAAGAACAAAAGTTAGTTGGCAAACAAAAGTTAATTATGCTCTTACGAGTATTCTCTATATGACTATAGAGCCGGTGCGGTTCCATGTTTTATTTCACCATTACTACAGATTTATCATACGACCCAAGTTTAAACCCAGTGTCTCAACAAAAGAAGAGACAAGTCTAGTAAATGCATGGGATACAATATCCCAGTGTTGTGTAAGGAGAAATACTCTGACAGATCACTGAAATGACTACCAATTATAGAAAAATTAGTAGAGAAAGCACAACATGATAAAGCATTGGCTAGTGCAGAATTATGAGTTTATTAAGGGAAAATGATGAATTGTTATTACAAATTACAAGTGAGAGTGAGGTATTTAAAGAAAAGAAATAAGCGGGAAACCACATAACCGCTTTGTAACTAACTTTCTAAACATATTACATTTTCTACACTTTCAGTCCTTGAACTATTATGAGTTGTCACTTTAGGCCATATACTTCCATATCCTCCCCTTAAGTTGGAGCCTCAGTAAGTCCCAACTTGTCAACAAGAAACGTATGTTGCAGCTCTCCCAAATCTTTAGTCATGACATCTGCAAGTTGAAGATATGTAGGAATAAAAGCAGTCTTCAAAAAGCCTTCTTG